>UESW01005050.1:24122-159165 GCA_900491605.1 Calamus simplicifolius
TTTCGCAAAAGAAATTTGGGATAGATTAGAAGTTACCCATAAGGTACTAATCAAGTTAAAGAATCTAAAATTAATATTTTAGTGCATAAATATGAATTGTTTAGCATGGAACAAACTGAATCAATCACATGCATGTACACTAGATTCACTGATATTGTGAATGGTTTAAAAAGTCTAGGAAAAACTTATACTAATTGAATTGGTGCGCAAAATTCTTAGGTCTCTTTAAGATCATGGGAAGCGAAGGTGACTGCAATCCAAGAAGCTAAAGACTTAAATGCTCTACCTTTGGAGGAGCTACTTGGATCCTTGATGACTCATGAGCTGACAATGAAGAACATCAAGAGGAAGATATCAAGAAGAAGAGAACCATAGCTCTTAAGGCTGCAGAAATTGAAGAAAGCAGCAGTGAGGATGATGATGATGATGATGAAATAGCTCTCCTTGCTAAGAAATTTAAAAATTTATGCAAAGAAGGAGACCCTTCCATAAGAAAAGTCTGGAACAAAAATGGAAGGAGAAGGGAGAAAGAGAGGGACAAAGAAAAAGAAAAAGAACCCTTGACATGTTATGAGTGTAAGAAGCCGGGGCATTTCAGATATGAGTGTCCTCAATTAAAGAAGGGTTACAAGAAAAGAAGAAGGCATATGTTGCAACATGGAGTGATAGAAGAATCCTCTTCCGAGGAGGAACAAAAGAAGTTGCAAACATTTGCTTTATGGCAAACGACAATGAGGTAAGTTCTGAAATTCATGATTTTACATTTGATGAATTATATGAAGCATTTAATGAACTAGTTAGTGACTTCAAAATTTTGAAAAAGAAAACCAATCTTTGAAAACTGAAAATTTAAATCTTCTTAAAGAGAAAAATGAATTAACTCTTGAATTAAAGATTTAAAAGCTGAAAAGGAAGGTTTTCTAAAAGAAAAAGAATCAATTTCAATGAAAACATTAATTTAAAAAGAAGTTGATAAGTATAAAAAATTATTGATAAATTTACATATAGCTCAAAAATTAAATTTACTTTTAAGTAATCAAAGAGCAGTTTTTGATAAAGCCGGATTAGGTTATAGACCTCACATGAAACAAAAAAATTTGTAAACAATTTTTTTATTAAGAAAAACCAAAATGATGTTTTCATGTTATCATTGCAACAAGAAAAGACATAAATCTTATGAATGCAATTTTAAAAAAATTAATAAGAATTTAAATATTAAAGGCAAGAAATATGGGTTTCCAAAAGGAATAATTTTTATTGCGACTAACCATGAAGGACCCAAGAAAGCTTGGGTACCTAAACATAAGACTTGATTATCTTGCAGGAGTGTCTTACGGCCAAAGGATCAAAACAAAATGGTATCTTGATAGTGGCTGCTCAAGACACATGACGGGTGACAAGGATCAATTCATCACCCTTGAAATCAAAAGAGGAGTTGTTACTTTTGGAGACAATGGCAAAGGCCAAATTATGGGCTTGGTAAAATTCAAATCACTCCCTCCACTTTATTGAAAATGTTTTATATGTTGATGGTTTAAGCATAATTTAATTAGCATTAGCCAATTGTGATAAAGGTTTCAAAGTTTCATTTGAAGCTTCTATTGCACTGTTCTAAATCCCATTGACAATAGCATTGTATTTATTGGAAATAGAAATGGCAATGTATACTTAATTGATTTAGACAATTTATCTACTAGTAATCATTGCTTAGTTGCTGATAATGCTAAGGTAAATGAGATTGGATAGCTATGGCATCGTAGATTAGGTCATGCAAGGACACACTGAATTTCAAAATTAATTAGAATGGATTTAGTTAAAGGACTTCCAAAGTTAGATTTTGAAAATAACAAATTTGTGATGCATGTCAATTTGAAAAACAAACTAGAAATTCTTTCAAATCTAAAAATATTGTTTCCACTTCTAGGCCACTCGAGCTACTTCACATGGACCTTTTTGGACCTACTAGAACCACTAGTCTTAGGAGGAAAGAAATATGGTCTTGTGATAGTAGATGATTATTCTAGATTCACTTGGGTATTATTTTTGGCTCACAAAGATGAGACTTTCCGATATTTTTGAAATTCTTCAAGAAAGTCACAAATGAGAAAAACACCATAGTGTCTCTTAGAAGTGATCATGGACAAAATTTAAAAATCATTTATTTAAAAATTTTTGCATTGAAAATGGCATTCATCATAATTTTCTGCACCTAGAACCCTCAACAAAATGGAGTTGTAGAAAGAAAAATAGAACTTTAGAAGACATGGCCCGTACCATGCTATGTGAAAGCCAACTCCCAAGTACTTTCTGGCGGAAGCTATAAACACGACATGTTACATCTTAAATAGAGCCTTAATTAGACCAATCCTTAAGAAAACTCCCTATGAATTATGGCATAATAGGAAACCAAACATTAGTTATTTCATGCATTTGGTTGTAAATGTTTCATTCATAATAATGGTAAAGACAATCTTGGGAAGTTTGATGAAAAATCTGATGAAGGCATATTCTTAGGATATTCAACATCTAGTAAAGCCTATAGAGTATTTAACAAGAGGAACTTAATTGTAGAAGAATCTATTCATGTTTTTTTGATGAGTCTTTAGCATCAAGTTCAGAAAAGATTGATGATGAGGAAGATACAAATTTGCTTGAAGAGAGATATTGAGAAAATTAAATATAGATGTATCTTAGACCATGAACAAGAAGCTAAGATGATGATTCTCCTAGAGTTGATGTTATTGATACTAATCATAATGATGTAGATCTTCCTAGAGATTGGAGATATGCCTATGGTCATCCAAAGGAATTGATTATAGGTGATCCATCTCAAGGAGTAAGAACTAGATCATCAATGAGAAATATCAATAATCATCTTGCATTTGTATCTCAAATTGAACCTAAAACTATCGAAGAAGCCGAAAAAGATAGTAATTGGATGTTAGCTATGCAAGAGGAATTAAATCAATTTACTAGGAATAATGTATGACCTTAGTTGATAGACCTAAAGGTCATTCGGTTATAGGATCTAAATGGGTATTTAGAAATAAATTAGATGAAAAATGGCATAGTAATTAGAAATAAAGCTAGACTAGTTGCAAAAAATTATAATCAAGAAGAAGGAATTGATTTTGATGAAACTTTTGCATCTGTAGCTAGATTAGAAGCAATTAGACTATTACTTGCATTTGCATGTCATATGAACATAAATTTATTTCAAATGGATGTTAAAAGTGCATTTTTAAATGGATTTATAAATGAGGAAGTTTTTGTTGAACAACCACCAGGTTTTGAAGATCATGAATTTCCAAATCATGTTTTTAAATTACACAAAGCACTTTATGGTTTAAAACAAGCACCTAGAGCTTGGTAGGATAGATTAAGCAAATTTCTAATTGAAAATAATTTTTCTAGAGAAAATATTGATAAAACCTTATTTTTGAAAAGAAAAGATAAAGATTTATTGTAGCACAAATATGTAGATGATATTGTATTCGGTGCTACTAATAATCTCTTGTGTCAAGATTTGCTAAGCTAAACAGGGTGAATTCGAGATGAGCATGATGGAGAACTCAATTTCTTCCTAGGACTACAAATCAAACAAAATGAAGAGGGGATTTTCATCAACCAAAGTACACAAAGAAATTCTCAAGAAGTTTGGAATGGAATCAATCAAACCCCTTGGAATACCTATGAGTCTTCATGCAAATTAGATAAAGATGATGACGGTAAGCCTATTGATCAAAAGCATTATAGAGGTATGATCGGATCTTTACTTTACTTAACAGTAAGTAGACCAGATATTATGTTTGCTATTTATCTATGTGCTAGATATCAGTCTGAACCTAAAGAATCTCACTTAATTGCTGTAAAAAGAATACTTAGATATTTAAGTGGAACTAAAAATGTAGGATTATGGTATTCTAGAGACTCAACACTAAATTTAATTGCTTATTCTGATTCTGATTATGCTGGATGTAAATTGGATAGAAAAAGTACAAGTGGTGCATGTCAATTTTTAGGAGTAACTTAATCTCTTGGTTTAGCAAAAAGAAAAATTCGGTTGCATTATCTACTACTGAAGGCTGAATATGTTGCAGCTGGAAGTTGCTGTGCTCAAATCCTTTGGATTAAGTGACAACTTGAAGATTATGGCATAACACTTGATAAAACTCCTATTAGATATGATAACACTAGTGCAATAAACTTAACTAAAAATCCTATACAACATTCAAGAACTAAACACATTGAAATAAGATATCATTTATTAGAGAACATGTGGTTAATAATGACATTTATCTTGATTATGTTTGTACTGATGAACAATTAGTTGACATATTTACAAAACCTTTGAGTGAAGAGAGATTTTGTTATCTTAGAGGAGAGTTAGGGATTTGTGACCCATTGGAATGATTTTGAAACCCCTAAGAATAACTATCTAGAATTTAATCAATTTCTTAAAAATTCCTTCATAATTCTAAGGACAATTGATCTAGACAGTTGAACCATTTGATTCACCACATTCCAAAGAATTTTATCCTATTTATTGATTATTCTTTTGACAAGTTTCAGATCCTTGAAACTCTTTTTTTTCACTGAAACTGTTTGGAGTCGACACCCTAGTCAGTAGAGTCGACACCTCTTCTGTGTCGCTCTCGGTCTGAGACCTTGGAGCCGACACCCATCTTAGCAGAGCCGACTCCAGTTCGGGTGCTAACAGAGTTAGCGACTTGGAGTTGACACCCAACTTTGCGGGAGCCGACACCTTGTGGTCCAATTTGACTATTTTAGGGCCTAGTCGATACCTTTTCGTCCCCAATCTGCTCCAAACTCTCTCCAAAGCCTCTCCAAGCCTCCCTAAACCTGGAATCTCTTAAATCAACCATTCCCTAGGATTCTATGGCACCAAAGCAAAGAGAATTGATTTTTAGAGCTCCCATGGCGACAAGGAAGAGGAGTGAGAGGCATCCGGCTCCTCAACCATCGCCCAGCTCGACTTCTTCGTCTTCATGCTCCACGCCAAGTGCTGTACCAGGTCTCTCTTCACCGCAAGTTGATCTATTGGCAGGCAGAGTGAATACAATGGGAAGAAAGGTTGATTTTGGATTTTTTGAAGATGAGGATTTCACCATTGGCAAGCAAATCAAGGATATGGGTTGGGAAAAGGTATGCTCTTTGGATGTACCCACCTATCCTGCTTTGGTTAAGGATTTTTATTTGAATCTCTCTAGAGAAGATGGCGGCCTTATTAGTTTTGTTAGAGGAACTAGGGTTCATCTCACCTCAGAAATTTTGGGAAGATTGTTAGATATCCCTGTCTCTGGAATGATTGCTAATTCCCATAGTGATAGAGGAGTGGCATTGTCTAGAATGCTTGGCAGGGATGTAGCAGAATTTGAAGAAGTCAGGGATAACCAGTTGCCCTTGGAGCTTAGACTATTACATAATATTTGTGGTAGGATTTTGTTTCCTAAGACCGGCCGTTTCGAGTATGTTTCTGAAAGGGACATACTAGTGATGGACTCTGTTGTGACCAGCCAACCTATTAACCTTCCAGGTATGATTATTTGGTATATGGCCAAGGCTGAAGGCAAGAAGAGATCTACCCTTCCATATGGTATGATTTTGACCATGGTTTTCCAGAGCTAAGGAGTTAGCATATTAGATAATGAGCCCATGAAAAATTTAAGACACACTGATTACTACAACAAAGCCACACTGCCCGGATGGGATTCATTAAAATCGATGGAAACTGGGAGAGGAAAGGAAGCATGGATGACAGGGTAGTAGAGATGGATACTGGAGCCCATGACACTTCGGAGGCAGAGCCCTCAGTGAGGCATATGTCACATGGCCTCAGCTGTCCAGCACCTTCTGTTCCTACACCTGCTCCTTCAGCTTCTGTTCAGTCCTATGCTGGTTTTTCTGAGATTCAGATGGAGCAGTTGGGATCATTATTTTTGGATCATGAAGCTAAAATGAAGAGTAAGCTAGATGGTAGTCTTATGAGCTTAAGGGAGATGTTCTATTCCTTTGAAGAGAGAGTAAGCAAGGTTGAATCATCATTTGGATTTTCTTCAGAAGCCTTGAAGACTGATCTTATGCATATATTTGAGAAGATCAAGGACATAGGAGGAGATTCTGATGTATATTCTAAGTGCAATGCTGAATTACAAGAGAAAATTACAGTGGCATCTGCATTTATTGATAGAAGATTGAATGAATTTATCAAGATTCAAAGTGAAGGAATGGGAAAAATTTTAGAAGAACTCAAAAGACTTCTTAGATTTTGATGTTTTTAACTTTTGATGTTTGATTTACATTTTGATGTACTTAGTCTTTGAAGTTTAGTTTGTATCTTTGATGTAATAAATTATTTTGTTGAATGATGTAATGAAGTATGATGTAATGAAGTATTTAACTTTATGAAAGGTGTAATAAAGTTTCAGTATTCAATGAATATCATACTTGAATTTGATATTTGAATTGGACTTTGAATTTGATTTCTATAATTGATGTTAATTTAAGCTAAATGAATCTTTTCTTAATCTTTTCGTTGATAACAAAAAAGGGAGAGAGAAGATAATTGTATATGCATTGAATGAACTTATTGAATAAATTTGATTAATTGGTGATTAATTGGTATCAAGCATTGAATAAACTTAATTGCATGAGTTTTAATGATAATGAGAGAGAAGATATTAATTTGAGTATCATAGGGGGGGCTACCTCATTCAGGGAGAGCTTAACTATGAGAACTTATCTCTGTTTTGAAACTTTCATTATTTAATCATGCATATACTCAATATTTTTGTCATCATCAAAATTATTGACCCAATTATTGATTTTGATGATTAACAAAAGCAATGAGTATATTCATTGTGTTTCTGACAAATTTGAGAAGTGTTTCAGGTATTAAGAATGTTTAATTATTCAAATGATACACAAAATTAGTTTTGAATTAAGTTTTAAATAGAAAATATTTAAGTTCATACCTTGGAGTCGACACCTACAGCGTCTGGAGGTGACACCAGGGCGTATCAGAATAATTCTAAGTTTTCGGCATAGTTTGGAGTTGACACCTGAAACTCTGGAGCCGACTCTAACATGAGATACAGAGAAGTGCTTTCTGCGTCAGTTTTTGGAGCTGACACCTTGAGTTCGGGAGTCGACACTTGAAACTTCTGGAGCGGACTCTAACATGAGAAGAGAGAGCATATTTTTAAGACATCGTTAGAGTCGATGCCCTTGGATACTGGAGCCGACACCTGAAGCGCGGAGCCGACACCTTAAGCGCCAAGCCGACACATCACTTTTTGGAGCCGACTCCCCAATGAACTTTTTATTACTATTTTTGGAAACCCGAGTTGGAGCCGACACCTGCAAAGTTGGATCTGACTCCAATCTGTCAGGAACGGATTTTTAAATTGTTAGAACGGACTCTAACGGTAATATTTTTCTACCTAATCTCTAACGGTTATATTTCTTTTTATGTAGAAGCAATCCAAGTACCTTGTAATGGCTATTTTTCTCACCTAATCTTGGATTAAGAAATCTATAAAAAGAGGATTTGATCGTTTGAAAAAAAGACTGAAAAAATTGAAAAAATCAAGTAAAAAGAGAGAGATATTTTCAAAAAGAAATCTCTGAGTGCATGCCCATTATCTGAAGAGATATTCAAAAGAAATCCAAAGCCTTCAAAGATCAATTTCGGATGATTTACAAAGGAGAAAAGAAGAAGCCCAAAAGCCCCTTTCTCTTCAACTTCTCTGCAACAAATTTCTGTGAAGAATCCGAGCTGAAGCTTGATTCAACCATTTAAAAGAGAAGAGGAAAAGAAGAAAAGAAGTAATGCTCACATTCAAATCGCTTCAAATAGGCTTTTCTAATCCTTGTTTATTTAAATTACATATTGCTCATTTGAGGAGTTGTTTCGTATTGTAAACATTATTTCTAAATTATTGTTTGCTAATTCAATCAGGGGGATTGGATTAGTGAAGGTAGATTACCTCGGGACAAGCTAAGGTTAGCTTGGGTTTGGGTTGTGTGCTGGTGAGCCCAAAAAAATCGGCTGGGTTCATTGTGATCCCGGGTAAAACAATAAGTTGGAGTTGTGAGTTTGTAAAACAACTCGACTGTAATCAGTGGGATTATAGTGTGGACCCAAGTGTTGCTTGGGAGTGGATGTAGGTGTTGGATACACCGAACCACTATAAAATCTTTGTGTTTGCCGTGCATTTATCTCTCTCTATCTTCTTCATTTGTGGTTAGCTTTAATTAATTCAGTTTACTCGAGCACTTTCATATCAATTTAATTATTGTCAAAGAGTTAAATTTTTTGAAGAACCCAATTCACCCCCCCTCTTGGATTGCCATCTGGGCCAACAATTGGTATCAGAGCTTGTGCTCATTTAAATTTGATCTAACGATCAAGAGTCAAAGATCCAAATGGCAGATCAAGTTGGATAATCTTTTTCAGAAGGTCAATCCACTAATCGACCTCCTTTATTTAATGGTACAATTATGGTTATTGGAAAGCTAGAATGAAAATTTTTATTCAAGCACTTGACTATGACCTATGGGGCATCATAATAAATGGTCCTCACACACCCACAATAAGAGTAGATAACATGGTGATTCCTAAGCCGAAAACGAAATGGGATGAATATTAAGAAGTTGGCTCAGCTCAATGCTAAAGCCATGAATGTTTTGTACTGTTCTTTAGATACTAATAAGTTTAATTGCATTTCTACTTGTATTTCCACAAAAGAAATTTGTGATAGATTAGAAGTTATCCATAAGGATACTAATCAAGTTAAAGAATCTAAAATTAATATTTTAGTGCATAAATATGAATTGTTTAGCATGGAACAAACTGAATCAATCACATGCATGTACACTAGATTCACTGATATTGTGAATGGTTTAAAAAGTCTAGGAAAAACTTATACTAATTCTGAATTGGTGCGCAAAATTCTTATGTGTCTTCCAAGATCATGGGAAGCCAAGATCATGGGAAGCCAAGGTGACTGCAATCCAAGAAGCTAAAGACTTAAATGCTCTACCTTTGGAGGAGCTACTTGGATCCTTGATGACTCATGAGCTGACAATGAAGCAATATCGAGAGGAAGATATCAAGAAGAAGAGAATCATAGCTCTTAAGGCTGCAGAAATTGAAGAAAGCAGCAGTGAGGATGATGATGATGATGATGAAACAGCTTTCCTTGCAAGAAAATTTAAGAAATTTATGCAAAGAAGGAGACCCTTCCATAAGAGAAAGTCTGGAAGAATAATGGAAGGAGAAAGGGAGAAAGAGAAGGACAAAGAAAAAGAAAAAGAACCATTGACATGTTATGAGTGTAAGAAGTCGGGGCATTTCAGATATGAGTATCCTCAATTAAAGAAGGGTTACAAGAAGAAGAAGGCATATGTTGCAACATGGAGTGATAGCGAAGAATCCTCTTCCGAGAAGGAACAAAAAGAAGTTGCAAACATTTGCTTTATGGCAAACGACGATGAGGTAAGTTCTAAAATTTATGATTTTACATTTAATGAATTATATGAGGCATTTAATGAACTTGCTAGTGACTTCAAAATTTTGAAAAAGAAAACCAAATCTTTGAAATCTAAAAATTTAAATCTTCTTAAAGAGAAAAATGAATTAACTCTTGAAATTAAAGATTTAAAAGCTAAAAAGGAAGGTTTTCTAAAAGAAAAACATTCAATTTCCAATGAAAACATTAATTTAAAAAAAGAAGTTGATAAGTATAAAAACATTATTGATAAATTTACATATAGCTCAGAAAAATTAAATTTACTTTTAAGAAATCAAAGAGCAGCTTTTGATAAAGCCGGATTAGGTTATAGACCTCACATGAAACAAAAATTTGTAAACAATTTCTTTATTAAGAAAATAATCAAAAATGATGTTTCATGTTATCATTGCAACAAGAAAAGACATAAATCTTATGAATGCAATTTTAAAAAAATTAATAATAATTTAAATATTAAAGGCAAGAAAATATAGGTTCCAAAAGGAATAATTTTTATTGCGACTAACCATGAAGGACCCAAAAAAGCTTGGGTACCTAAACATAAGACTTGATTATCTTGCAGGAGTGTCTTGCGGCTAAAGGGTCAAAAAAAAAGTGGTATCTTGATAGTGGCTGCTCAAGGCACATGACGGATGACAAGGATCAATTCATCACCCTTGAAGATAAAAGAGGAGGAGTTGTTACTTTTGGAGACAGTGGCAAAGGTCAAATTATGGGCCTTGGTAAAATTCAAATAACTCCATCCACCTTTATTGAGAATGTTTTATGTTGATGGTTTGAAGCATAATTTAATTAGCATTAGTCAATTGTGTGATAAAGGTTTCAAAGTTTCATTTGAAGCTTCTATCTGCACTGTTTCTAATCCCATTAACAATAGCTTTGTATTTATTGGAAATAGAAATGACAATGTATACTTAATTGATTTAGACAATTTTTCTACTAGTAATCATTGCTTAGTTGCTGATAAAGCTAATGTAAATGAGATTGGATGGCTATGTCATCGTAGATTAGGTCATGCAAGCTCACACTTAATTTCAAAATTAATCACAATGAATTTAGTTAAAGGACTTCACAAGTTAGATTTTGAAAATAACAGAATATGTGATGCATGTCAATTTGAAAAATAAACTAGAAATTCTTTTAAATCTAAAAATATTGTTTCCACTTCTAGGCCACTAGAGCTACTTCACATGGACCTTTTTGGACCTACTAGAACCATTAGTCTAGGAGGAAAGAAATATGGTCTTGTGATAGTAGATGATTATTCTAGATTCACTTGGGTATTATTTTTGGCTCATAAAGATGAGACTTTCTCGATATTCCTGAAATTCTTCAAGAAAGTCACAAATGAGAAAAACACTATCATAGTGTCTCTTAGAAGTGATCATGGCACAAAATTTAAAATTATCTATTTAAAAATTTTTGTATTGAAAATGATATTCATCATAATTTCTCTACATCTAGGATACCCCAACAAAATTGAGTCGTAGAAAGAAAGAATAAAACTTTAGAAGGCATGGCCCGTACCATGCTATGTGAAAGCCAACTCCCAAAATACTTTTGAGCGGAAGCCATAAGCACGACATGTTACATCTTAAATAAAGCCCTAATTAGATCAATCCTTAAAAAGACTCCCTATTTATGGCATAATAGGAAACCAAACATTAGTTATTTTCATGCATTTGGTTGTAAATGTTTCATTCATAATAATGATAAAGATAGCCTTGGGAAGTTTGATGAAAAATATGATGAAGGCATATTCTTAGGATATTCAACATCTAGTAAAGCCTATAGAGTATTTAACAAGAGGAACTTAATTGTAGAAGATCTATTCATGTAGTTTTTGATGAGTCTTTAGCATCAAGTTCAGAAAAGATTGATGATGAGAAAGATATAAATTTGCTTGAGAGAGATATTGAGAAATTAAATATAGATGTATCCTCAGACCATGAACAAGAAGCTAAAGATGATGATTCTCCTAGAGTTGATGTTATTGATACTAATCATAATGAGGTAGATCTTCCCAGAGATTGGAGATATGCCTATGGTCATCCAAAGGAATTGATTATAGGTGATCTATCTCAAGGAGTAAGAACTAGATCATCAATGAGAAATATCAATAATCATCTTGCATTTGTATCTCAAATTGAACCTAAAACTATCGAAGAAGCCGAAAAAGATAGTAATTGGATGTTAACTATGCAAGAGACATTAAATCAATTTACTAAGAATAATGTATGATCCTTAGTTGATAGACCTAAAGGTCATTCAGTTATAGGATCTAAATGGGTATTTAGAAATAAATTAGGTAAAAATGGCATAGTAATTAGAAGTAAAGCTAGACTAGTTACAAAAATTATAATCAAGAAGAAGGAATTGATTTTGATGAAACTTTTGCATCTGTAGCTAGATTAGAAGCAATTAGACTATTACTTGCATTTGCATGTCATATGAATATCAATTTATTTCAAATGGATGTTAAAAGTGCATTTTTAAATGATTTATAAATGAGGAAGTTTTTGTTGAACAACCACCAGGTTTTGAAGATCATGAATTTCCAAATCATGTTTTTAAATTACACAAGCACTTTATGGTTTAAAACAAGCACTTAGAGCTTGGTAGGATAGATTAAGCAAATTTCTAATTGAAAATAATTTTTCTAGAGGAAATTGATAAAACCTTATTTTTGAAAAGAAAAGATAAAGATTTATTGGTAGCACAAATATATGTAGATGATATTGTATTCGGTGCTACTAATAATCTCTTGTGTCAAGAGTTTGCTAAGCTAATATAGGGTGAATTCGAGATGAGCATGATGGGAGAACTCAATTTCTTCTAGGACTACAAATCAAACAAAATGAAGAGAAATTTTATCAACCAAACAAAGTACACAAAGAAATTATCAAGAAGTTTGGAATGGAATCAATCAAACCTCTTGGAACACCTATGAGTCCTTCATTCAAATTAGATAAAGATGAAGACGATAAGCCTATTGATTAAAAGCATTATAGAGGTATGATCAGATCTCTACTTTACTGAACAGCAAGTAGACCAGATATTATGTTTGCTGTTTGTCTATGTGCTAGATATCAGTCTGAACCTAAAGAATCTCACTTAATTACTGTAAAAAAAATACTTAGATATTTAAGTGGAACTAAAATGTAGGATTATGGTATTTTAGAGACTCAACACTAAATTTATTTGCTTATTTTGATTCTGATTATGCCGGATGTAAATTGGATAAAAAAAGTACAAGTGGTGCATGTCAATTTTTAGGAAGTAACTTAATCTCTTGGTTTAGCAAAAGCAAAATTCGGTTGCATTATCTACTGCTGAGGCTGAATATGTTGCAGCTGAAAGTTGCTGTGCTCAAATCCTTTGGATTAAGCGACAACTTGAAGATTATGGCATAATACTTGATAAAACTCCTATTAGATGTGATAACACTAGTACAATAAACTTAACTAAAAATCCTATACAACATTCAAGAACCAAACACATTGAAATAAGATATCATTTTATTAGAGAACATGTGGCTAATAATGATATTTATCTTGATTATGTTTGTACTGATGAACAATTAGCTGACATATTTATAAAACCTTTGAGTGAAGAGAGATTTTGTTATCTTAGAGGAGAGTTAGGGATTTGTAACCCATTGGAATGATTTTGAAACCTCTAAGAATAACTATCTAGAATTCAATCAATTTCTTAAAAATTCCATCATAATTCTAAGAACAATTCATCTAGACAGTTGAACCATTTGATTCACCACATTCCAAAGAATTTTATCCTATTTATTGATTATTCTTTTGATAAGTTTTAGATCCTTGAAACTCTTTTTTTTTTGCTGAAACTGTCTTGGAGTCAACACCCTAGTCAGTGGAGTTGACACCTCTTCTGTGTCGCTCTCGTTCTGAGACCTTGGAGCCGACACTCGTCTTAGCGGAGCCGACTTCAGTTTGGGCGCTAACAGAGTTAGCGACTTGGAGTCGACACGCAACTTTGCGGAGCCGATACCTTGTGGTCCCAATTTAACTATTTTAGGGCCGAGTCGACACCTTTTCGTCCCCAATCTGCTCCAAACTCTCTCCAAAGGCTCTCCAAGCCTCCCTAAACCTAGAATCTCTCAAATCAACATTCTCTAGGATTTTATGGCACCAAAGTGAAGAGGATCAATTTTGGAGCTCCCGTGGCAACAAGGAAGAGGAGTGAGAGGCGTCCGGCTCCTCAACCATCGCCCAGCTCGACTTCTTTGTCTTCATCCTCCATGCCAAGTGTTGTACCAGGTCTCTCTTCACCGCAAGTTGATCTATTGGCAGGTAGAGTGATTACAATGGGAAGAAAGGTTGATTTTGGATTTTTTGAAGATGAGGATTTCACCATTGGCAAACAAATCAAGGATATGGGTTGGGAAAAGGTATGCTCTTTGGATGTACCCACCTATCCTGCTTTGATTAAGGATTTCTATTTGAATCTCTCTAGAGGAGATGGTGGCCTTATTAGTTTTGTTAGAGGAACTAGGGTTCATCTCACCTCAGAAATTTTGGGAAGATTGTTAGATATCTATGTCTCTGAATGATTGCTAATGCCCATAGTGATAGAGGAGTGGCATTGTCTAGAATGCTTGGCAGGGATGTAGCAGAATTTGAAGAAGTCAGGGCTAACCAGTTGCCCTTGGAGCTTAGACTATTACACAATATTTGTGGTAGGATTTTGTTTCCTAAGACCAGCCATTTCGAGTATGTTTCTGAGAGGGACATACTAGTGATGGACTCTGTTGTGACCGGCCAGCCTATTAACCTTCCAGGTATGATTATTTGGTATATGGCCGAGGCTGGAGTAAGAAGAGATCTACCCTTCCATATGGCATGATTTTGACATGGTTTTCTAGAGCTAAGGAGTTAGCATATTAGATAATGAGCCCATGAAAAACTTAAGACACACTGATTACTACAACAAAGCCATACTGTACCGGATGGGATTCATTAAAATCAATGAAAATTAGGAGAGGAAAGGAAGCATGGATGACAGGGCAGTAGAGATGGATACTGGAGCCCATGGCACTTCGGAGGCAGAGCCCTCAGTGAGGCATATGTCACCTGGCCCCAGCTATCCAGCACCTTCTGTTTCTACACCTGCTCCTTTAGCTTTTGTTCAGTCCTCTGCTAGTTTTTTGAGATTCAGATGGAGCAGTTAAGATCTTTATTTTTGTATCATGAAGCTAAAATGAAGAGTGAGGTAGATGGTAGTCTTATGAGCTTAAGGGAGATGTTCTATTCCTTGGAAGAGAGAGTAAGCAAGATTGAATCATCCTTTGGATCTTCTTCAGAAGCCTTGAAGACTGATCTTATGCATATATTTGAGAAGATCAAGGATATAGAAGGAGATTCTGATGTATATTCTAAGTGCAATGCTGAATTACAAGAGAAAATTACAGTGGCATCTGCATTTATTGACAAAAGATTGAATGAATTTATCAAGATTCAAAGTGAAGGGATGGAAAAAATTTTAGAAGAACTCAAAAGACTCCTTAGATTTTGATGTTTTTAACTTTTGATGTTTGATTTACATTTTGATGTACTTAGTCTTTGAAGTTTAGTTTGTATCTTTGATGTAATGAAGTATTTTGTTGAATGATGTAATGAAGTATTTAACTTTATGAAGATGTAATGAAGTTTCAGTATTCAATGAATATCATACTTGAATTTTGATTTTTGACTTGGACTTTGAATTTGATTTCTATAATTGATGTTAATTTAAGCTAACTGAATATTTTCTTAATCTTTTTGTTGATAACAAAAAAGGGGAGAGAAGATAATTGTATATGCATTGAATGAATTTGATTAATTGGTGATTAATTGGTATCAAGCATTGAATAAACTTAATTGATTTAGGTATCAAGCATTGAATGAACTTAATTGCATGAGTTTTAATGATAAGGGGAGAGAAGATGTTAATTTGAGTATCATAGGGGAGCTACCTCATTCAGGGGAGCTTAACTATGAGAACTTATCTTGTTTTGAAACTTTTATTATTTATGCATATACTCAATGTTTTTGTCATCATCAAAAAGGGAAGATTGTTGACCCAATTATTGATTTTGATGATTAACAAAAGCCATAAGTATATTCATTGTGTTTTGACAAATTTGAGAAGTGTTCAGGTATTAAGAATGCTTAATTTTTCAAATGATACACAAAATCAGTTTTGAATTAAGTTTTAAATAGAAAATATTTAAGTTCAGACCTTGGAGTCGACACCTATAGTGTCTGGAGCCGACACCAGGGCGTATCAGAACAATTTTAAGTTTTCGGCACGGTTTGGAGTTGACACCTGAAACTCTGGAGCCGACTCTAACCTGAGATTTAGAAGAGTGCTTTCTGTGTCAGTTTTTGGAGCTGACCTCTTGAGTTCGGGAGCCGACACCTGGAGTTCGGGAGCCGACATTTGGAACTTCTGGAGCCGACTCTAACCTGAGAACAGAGAGCGTATTTTAAAGACATCGTTAGAGTCGACACCCTCGGATACTGGAGCCGACACCTGAATGCACGGATCCGACACATCACTTTTTCGGAGCCGACTCCCCAACGAACTTTTTATTACTATTTTTGGAAACCCGAGTTGGAGCCGACACCTGCAAAGTTGGAACCGACTCCAACCTGTCAGGAACAGATTTTTAAATTATCAGAACGGACTCTAACGGTAATATTTTTCCTCCTAATCTCTAACGTTATATTTCTTTGTGTGTAGAAGCAATCCAAGTACCTTGTAATAGCTATTTTTCTCACCTAATCTTGGATTAAGAAATCTATAAAAAGGGGATTTAACCGTTTGAAAAAAGACTGAAAAAAATTGAAAAAATCAAGTAAAAAAGAGAGAAATATTTCAAAAAGAAATCTCTGAGTGCACGCCCATTATCTGAATAGAGATTCAAAAAAAATCCAAAGCCTTCAAAGATCAATTTCGGAGGATTTACAAAGGAGAAATGAAGAAGCCCAAAAGCCCCTTTCTCTTCAACTTCTCTACAACAAATTTCTGTGAAGAATTCGAGCTGAAGCTTGATTCAACCATTCAAAAGAGAAGAGGAAAAGAAGAAAAGCTCACATTCAAATCACTTCAAACAGGCTTTTCTAATCCTTGTTTATTTAAATTGCATATTTGCTCATTTGAAGAGTTGTTTTGTATTGTAAACATTATTTCTAAATTATTGTTTACTAATTCAATCAGGGGGATTGGATTAGTGAAGGTAGATTACCTCGGGACAAGTTAAGGTTAGCTTGGGTTTGGGTTGTGTGCTGGTGAGCCCGAAAAAATCGGCTGGGTTCGTTATGATCCCGGGTAAAACAACAAGTTGAGTTGTGAGTTTGTAAAACAACTCGACTGTAATCGGTGGGATTATAGTGTGGACCCAAGTGTTGCTTGGGAGTGGACGAGGTGTTGGATACACCGAACCACTATAAAATCTTTGTGTTTGCCATGCATTTATCTCTCTCTATCTTCTTCATTTGTGGTTAGCTTTAATTAATTCAGTTTACTCGAGCACTTTCATATCAATCTAATTATTGTCAAAGAGTTAAATTTTTTAAAGAACCAAATTCACCTCCCCTCTTGGGTTGCCATTTGGGCCAACACCCCCCCTTTCCCCCCTCCCCCTTCGCCTTCCCTCTCGCTGGCCATGGCCGGGGTCATGCCCGCGCTCGCTGGCCACGGCCATGGCCGGCCGTGGCTTGGCCACAGTCCATGGCCAGGCCACGGCCAAGAAAAAAAAATTTAAAACCCCCTCCCCCTCCCCCTTTGCTCTCGCCGGCCATGGCCAGGGCAGTGCCTGCGCTCGACGGCCGGCCATGGCCGGCGAGTGCGGGCATGGCCCCGGCTGTGGCCAGCGAGAGGGGAAGGGATGGGGCAGAAGGGGGGTTTTAAAATTTTTTTTCCTTGGCCGTGGCCTGGCCATGGCCAAGGAATTTTTTTTTTAAAACCCCCTCCCCTCCCCCTTCGCTCTCGCCGGCCACGGCCGGGGCAGTGCTTGAACTCGCCGGCCACGGCCACGGCCGGCTGTGGCCGCCGCCACAGTCCATGGCCAGGCCATGGCCAAGGGAAAAAAAATCTTTAAACCCCCCCTTCCCCCCCCCCCCCCCCCCCCTCCCCTCTTGCCGGCCACGGCCACAGCCAGGGCCGTGCCTGTGTTTGGCGTCGGCCGCCAAGTGGCCTGGCCACGGACCTGGCGGCCACAGTCCGTGGCCAGGCCACGACCAAGGAAAAAAATTTAAAACCCCCCACCCCCTTCCCCCTTACCGTCCACTCTCGTCGGCCAAGGCTGGGGTCGTGCCCGAGCTCGCCGACCATGGCCGCGGCCAGCCGTGGCCGCCTGGCGGCCGGCCTTGGCCTGGCCACAGTCCGTGGCCAGGCCACGGCCAAGGGAAAAAAAAATTAAACCCCCCAGCCCCCCCGCCCCTCCCCCTTTCACGGGCCACGGCTGTGGCCGTGGCCTTCCTCGCCAGCTGTGGCAGCCTGGTGGCCGGCCGTGGACTGGCCATAGTCCGTGGCCAGGCCACGACCATGCCATGCCAAAAAATTTAAAATCCACCCCCCCACCCAAGCCCCCCTCCCCCTGATGCCGGCCACGGCCTTGGCTTGGCCACAGTCCGGGCCAAAAAAAAAAAAAAAATTTTAAAACCCATCCCCCCTGCCCCCCCCCCAGAGCCCCACTCCCGTCCTCGCCGGCCATGGCAATGGCCTTGGCTGCCCTCGCCGGCCACGGCCGCGGCCGTGGCCTGGCCATAGACCGTGGCCATGACAAAAAAAAAATTTAAAACACCCCCCCCCCCCACCAGCCCCCCTACCCCTCTATTACTTGTTTTATGAATATGTGAGTATCTATCAGTCAACCTAATCAATAATGGCTTTTATTTTCAAATTGGTTGTGAATAGCTTATTAATAATTTATAGGTTAATGGTCCATGGTTCACAACCGATAATATTTTCATTAAATGTCTAGCACAATGGCCATTGAAGACCGTAACAACCTATACTGGCTATTTTGTTAATGGTACAAATTTCAAATTCAACGACTAACATCTTCAAGAAGCACGCAGAACTGGGGTGTGTGTGTCGAAGGAGAAAGTATTGGAGTAAATATGCAGGATTATTACGGAAAGTTAGTAGAGGTGGTTGAAGTTGAATATCCCGGTTGGCCTATAAAACGAACCGTATTGTTTCATTGTGATTGGATTGATCTGACAGTTCCATAGGTAAAAGGGTTCATAACGACTACAATCTAGTTGAAGTCAACCATCGCCGAAGATTGCAGAAATATGAACCATTCATCCTTGCATCCCAAGCTCAGCAAGTGTTTTACTGCGGATATCCAAGTTTGCGCAACGACAAGCAAGATTGGTGGGTTGTTTCTAAAATCGTCCCACATTCAGCAATTATATCAGACGAGAGTTCATCAAGTCAATCACGAGTGCCCTGCATTTCAAGGGGATAAAATGGAAATGCATGCAATTGATGATGACACAAGGGCTCCTGAAACATCAGTTAGAGTTCCAAATGGTGATGTCCAAGAAATTGAGGATGCAATGTTCGGCTTCTTCCCGATGATAATGACACTGAATCAAAATCCGATACGACATCGGATGTTGAACCAACATTTGACGAAACAAATAACACTGATTAAACATAGAGGTTTATTCAATTTCAATTTATTTTTATAAGTACTAAATTTTTACATATTCAATCATTTTCGTAATTATATTGCATGAATCTTTACTATTTTCGGTATGTCGGGCCAAGATAGATCTTCATCCGATGGACACTATGAGCAGGGATGTAGCCCTGCCGCATCAGATCACTTTATGAGCATTGGAGATGGAGAGTTCAGATCTACAACCTTCGAGTCTCATAGCTGATCGGCATAGACCTCTGAGAGTTCTTCCTACGTCGGCCTTACCGTACTTCGACTGGATGTTGATGGATAAATATATACTAATTGTAAATATATGTTTATGTTTTTAAGTCAATTACTTATGAATATGCATTTTTGTAACAACTTTATTGAATAGCATACTATATCGAACCAGATCAGCTCCATATTCCAGAGGCGTGCTGATCCCACTGGCTACGATTGGCACCATGTATCTAGAGCCATGAGGGAGTTTTATTTTTTAGAGTTTCAGCTAAAATTTTAATATACAATTTATCAATGATATAAAATTTCCTAATCTTAATATATTCTTAAACTAACTGTTTATTTCAATGCAGAAAAAGTTTACATAGGACCATGCCATCCATGATGCCGTTAGGGCAGCATGGAATGCTCTTGCAGCACGCTGATACTCCGACATGCTTCATCGTTGGAGGAGATCGGGTGAGAGTCCTGCGCATGTGCTAGAGGGTATTTGGCATGACTGGCAGCAGGTGTGGCAGTCTGAGGCATGGCAAAGGAGGTCCGCATCAGTCACCATGAACCACCAATCCGAGAAGGGCAGTCGTGGCACGAGTCTCTCCTGCCACACTGCGGGGTCCATTTCGATTCAAGAGCATAGACGTCGTATGGTAAGAAAATGTAAATGTTATAATTACTAATTTAGTCATTTGCAAATACTTACATTTATATCATTTCTTCTGCTTTTGTAGTCTGAGCAGGAGGGAAGAGATCCTGGTGAGTTTTATCTATTCAGGGCGACACACACCAGGAAGGGCGGTTCCTGGGTCGATGCACGATTACAGGAGGTTGCGGTAAGAAATTAGCCTTATGTTGTATATGTTTAATTTCTAAAATTTTATTCAGGTTAATATAATTATTCATTTATCGTTGATTCTATAATTCAAAGGCACGAGTCGAGGAGCTTCAGTCCCAGGCATCGCAAGGCGACTCCATTGATGGGGGCCACCCATCGAACTCTCACTAGAGAAGAGTCGACGTTTTTGGAAGCTGTTGGTGCCCACCCGCGAGACCGTAGGGTCTAGACTAAAGCTTATAGATATTTTTTCCATCAAGGCTCTAGTTCACATTATCCTGGCGATATTCCTACCGAGCATTTAGACGACATTCAGAAATCTATTATGGAGGAGGTTCGGAAGGAGATTCGGCAGGAGTTCGACCAGGGCACGGGAGGCCTTTAGCAGGAGCTTGCAGATATGAGAGAGCAGATGCGTCATATGCAGGATTTGGTTCGCCTCATGTCGTAGGGTTCATTCCAGCCTCCGCCTTTCCATGATCGTGATAGTTCGGTTCCTAATGTATTTTTTTCTTTATTACTTATGTTTCGTATATAAAAATTTTAAATTATTAATATATTAAATTTTTATATATTATTAAAATTTTGTTATGAATGTTTCGATCAATATTTGAATGCAATGAAATTGTATTAAGAGTTTTAATTTATAACATTTTAAATTTAATAAAAAAATTAATTAGCGACGCTATTACGATGAAAACTTTTTCATCGCAATAATTTTTAAAAAAATTAAATTATTAATTTTGCAATGCAATTGCGATGCATTAAATTGCGTCGGAAGCATGAAGATGCATGGCAATATTGCAACGCAATTTAATATGTTACAAATAGTCACAATATTGTGATGCAATTGGGAGTCACTAATGCATCGCTAAATTGCGATGACTTTAGTTTAGTCGCAAATTAGTGATACATTTTTTTTTGCGTCGCTAGACGTCACTATTTAGCGACACATCTGCGACGAATTGTTGTTTGCGACGAAGTTCAAAGCAACGCCCAAAATGTGTCGCTAAAATGGATTTAGTGACGCATTTTGGCATCGCTAAAATTAATTTTTCTTGTAGTAAATCTGAATTTAAGGAAAGAGCTACCTGCCTGTTAAAAAATAATAAAAAATAAAAATATAATATATAAAAAAAAAAAGTAAGTCTAAACATTGGTTTTTTATTGAGTAACTAGGTACCTTTGTCTAAGTAAGCATTGTTGTTCACGTCAAAAATGGGCAGTGTAAAGATATCAATGAAAAAATAAAAAAATAAAAATTAAATAAAAAATATATATCATGCAGTGTAAAAGCCACCTCAGGTCAGGTGTGCTTAATTTGAGGGTGTATAAAAAATTGACTAAAGTAAGTGATAATCAAAGATACCATTGTTCCTTTTAAGCTAGTACCGAAATAATAAGTTAGCCATCATAAACACAAGTACTGTAGTTCTATGGATGAACTTTAAGAAAGTTTCTGATAGTTCTGACTGCGAAATTTACTTCAAAAACTCAATACTTAGTTAGTGATACTGACTAGTTTCTGTCAACCTTAAGCCTAGATTTAATTTTGCAAAAGACACATAATTTTATTTTAATTATATTGCTAAGGGACTAGCAATGAGTAAGTTGAAGGATGTGATAAGTCTATTTATTATCATAATTTAATCATTAAAATAAATATTACTTACTTTAAATTTATTAAGAATTGATACTTTTTATGGATTATTATAGAAAAGGATCCTATAGATGAAAGAGCTTGATTTTTGGAGTCCAACGATGTAGACAGCACTCAAATGACTTTGTTTGCCCGAAAAGGAAGAAAGAGATGATTTCACATGATTCTTGGTGCAAATAAGGCATGTGATGTGAAACGGATGGCTAAGGAGTTTCTCACAATATGTAAATGATCTTGAGCCCGATTGACTCCAACTTTGATCAGAGGAAGCCCTAAAAAGCTCTATAAAAGAAGGACCTCAGACAGTAGTTAGGGGAAGAGTTTTCTTCAAAGTTTTTTTTTTTCTTTTATTTAGATCATTGTATTTAGACTTGAGAGAGAGAAATTATGGAGGAAATATTGGCAGCAGCAATGCATGGCAAGATTCCTTCAACTTGAGATGATGATGAAGCCTGTAACCGGGCTCTATCTTTCTTTTTGTTCTTGATTTTATGCAATAAAAACTTGCTTTTCTTTCATATATATTTCAAGTTATTTTTTGATCGAGGTTTTGATTTGGCATACCATCTTGTACCCTCTATCGACGTGTCATGATCTTAGGATACGGTACTTGCCTAAGAGAGATAGATCATAGTATGATAGTTTAGACCTCTAACTTTACAAATTTTCTGATATGGTATGTGCCTGATAAGAGATAAACTATTTTGGCCTTGAATTTGCAAAAAATATTGCTAGTGCAATATAAAGAAAAAAATATAAAACTAATTTGCATCGTGGATTCGAATTCCGAATTGCTTCTTTTGCTATTTTAATTTTGTTAATTAATTAATTATTTTTTTTAATAACTGCTATTCTTAATATAATCTTATATAGATAATTTTTTTTTCGTAAAATAATTGTTCTTGATTTCTGAAATACGATCTCAATTTATCACTAGCTATAGTAGTGAGAATGTTTTATTTTTGACTGTCAACGACAGCAATCACCTAGTTAAGATCCATGGAACTCACACGGTATATTATGAAAAATCTAAGCGATACGTGGATAGATAGAATCACTGAACTGACTTTCCCTTACTAATTTTAAATATTCAGTAAAATTTCTGATTGTTTGCCTCAGCAGATTGAAAGGCTTTCGGAAAATAAAATTCATTCCAAAAACCACTGTTTTCCTACGATGCCCTACTCCAGATTTAAGCTGAGTCCAGCTCAACCCGAAGAACTAGATATATATCTTCAATAATTCGTAACACCAGACCCCCCGCTTTAAAAAATTTTCTTGCTTCTTTCTTTCCAAGCTGGATAGCATATATATGGCCATCATCAGCAGCTCCAGTATATATGCTTTGACGTGATCTTTTTTATCTTCACTTGGCTCGCTTTATCAATTCTGTTGCTTTGGTAACGAATCTTTATTTTCGCCACCAGTCTGCCATAATTGGAATAGAATCAACCTTTGCATCAATATGCTTCCGCTCAAACAATGGAAGAACCTTTTTTATTATCTCTTGCATCGATCCATATCCGTTTACAGCCTGAGACATCCTTATCGAGAAAAAAAAAAAAACTAAAATTTTCTTCTGGCTCCATATGAATTATATTAGGCCTTACCATTACGTAATATAATTGTTGACAACAAGATGAATGTTCAAGATACATAATTTTTTAAGAAGATCCCACTGTTCAACTACTAAATCTCAATAAATTATATAGCTTAAAAATTTAAATAAAAATTAATAATAAATAAATAAATTATAAATGTATAATATTATTTATTTATTTAATATAAATTTATTTTTAAGCATTATAATTTTAATTATAAATTTATAATATTTTATTTATTTATTTAATATAAAATTATTTTGAAGTATTACAATTTTCAATCACACGGCAAATAAATATATCGAAAACGAACATGAAGTCTCCCTCTCCCTGCGACTTCGTCCTCCACGACTACTGCGCCACCTGCCCGCCGGCCATCCCCTTCTTCGCCCACCCGCACCACCCCCTCAACCAGGTCGCGCGCCCGGACCCCGCCGACCGCCGCGTCTGCGACCTCTGCCGGGAGCCGGCGCGTGGTATGTCGTACCGCTGCGTCGCCTGCGGCTTCGACCTTCACCCTCTGTGCGCCTTGCTGCCGCCGTCCCTCGAGGCCGAGGTGCACGCCGGTCATGCCCTCTCGCTCGTCCCCGCGGCCGTGCTCGGCCTGCGGCAGCCTGTGCCTCGTGTCGAGTTGACCTGCACCCCCAGTGCCTCCTCGGTTCGGACGCTGAGACCAGGGCCCTCGCAGTCGCAGCTGGTAGAGGAAACGGAGGGCGAAGACGCCGTGAGCTCCAATTTTGAGTGGTAGAAAACTTTAATAATAAAGGATTTCGATTGAATGTAATCGATCCATTTCATTGTCGTCGAGCCTTTCTTAGACACGTACGTACGTAGTACTTGCTTGGTTATATGCGCACTGGATGTGGTTCATTTATCGTGTTCATCCACTGTGTAAGATCTTTGCCATTTGCGTTTGAACCAAACAAAACCTCTGATCCTAACTCATCCTTATTATACTTTCAAGTCTTTATCTTGAATCTCGATCCAATGGCTATTAGCTGATCGGGTTCGTCGGGAAAAAAAAAAGAGAGATTAATGGAGAAGGACAAATATTAAAAAGGTATTATTAGTAGGTGGCCATTTAACGGGCAAACTCTACCACAAAATGACACAAGTGGGGTTTTTATATATGTATGATTTAGTTTGTTTTCAAGCTATCTAGTCTGGGTTGCATGCATGTATTTTATTAATCCAAATAATAATCTGATGACATACAGGCTGAGGTTGGATTTGAATTACGGTATTATGTGTTTGCTATAAGGTATTTCGAGTGATATATATAAATATAATTTTATGCTTTATTTTAGATAAATGATGACAAATATGTATACGTACGTGTCACTTATTATCTAAATAATTTGATGGTAAATATGGACCTAATTTTTCAATTTGATCAAGTCTTCGATCCTAATAATAGGTCCATTGGTTTTCGAATTGAATCTGGCCAAGTCCAATCAGAATTGAAGCTGGTTGGGTTTGTCCGGGCAAGACTAGCACTAACCGTCAGAAAACAAAAGATGGGCTTAAGTAGTGTAATTCTTGAGTTCGGCCTCTCTAACCCGTTGCACGAACCAAACGCATAACAAAGTCTAAACCGAACATAAAGATTACCAACCTCTCCAGTAGAGATTATTATTATTATTTTTTAATCTGAATTCTGTAATACAAAGGTAATTTTATAGAAATTACCTTGCAAATTTAAACTATATTTGATCAAATTATAATTTATGAGCAATTTATATTCCGAAGGTGACAAGCCTAGTGTTGATGTAATTTAAACTTGTGGTTGAAATAAAACCATACCAAGGGCTCCAAGCCAAGCAGGGACTTTAGGTGTTCTAATGACTGGATTCAGTGGATTCGCTCCTACTGTGGTTCTTTCGGGTTAAAGTATTCACCCCAAGTTTTCTACCCAAATGCATCAGTACTGCAAGGACATGCATCCCTTCTGAGTCTCTTGCCTCAGGTTACATCTACATTTCATGTACAAGGGGTGAAAGTATTCCATCTTTTTCATGATTAGACTAGATCAACTTGCCCTTTCATTTTAGTGGCACATATGGAGGAAGAGGAATTCTACAATATTTTCTTCCAAAGCTTCCTCTTCCTTAGTTATTTCTAGGAAAACTCCATGCACCTTTGAATCTTGGGAATGTATATAGGGAACAAGGGCTTGCATGGCTCATGATATCCTGGAATTTATCACTAACCATTCTTAATTTAGTTACACTATATGTTATCCATATCTTGTAAATATTTTTCTTAATAAATTCAAGGGAACATTTATCTATTTATAGTAGAAAAAAAGGAATTTTATGATATTTTCTTCCTAAACTCCTCCTTCCCTAACAATTTCTAGGAAAATTTTGTACACTTTTGAATCTTGGATATATATTTTGGAAGAAAAGGCTTATGCAGCGCTTACGCAGCTCATCATATTCTGAAGTCTATGATTAGCTCTTCTTAATTTGCTTGTATGTATATTCATCATATCTTTTAAATATTTCTCTCAATAAATATAAGGAAATATTTCTCTATCTATAGTAAAAAAATTAGATTACCTACCCTGTGCATGATGCATAAAATCTTAATTTGGCATGTATTTTAAGTATGCTTGTTGTTGCTGAAATCCGTCCTTCGACTCGAGCGCGGTCGAGCTTTAGATTGGGCTCCCTCCTGGGCAGACCTGCAAAATAGTTCTCACGCGAGAGGCGTTGGGGATGGCCCTCTGCGGAAGACCCTCCGACGCTCAAGTCAGCGGAGATCAACAATGAACAAATATGGGGAGAAGGCTCTCGCTGAAGAATCCCTCCAGGGTGGCCTCTTAGGAGCTCCGAGCAGAGCGTTAATGGCGGAAAGGGATGAGTAGAGATAGAATGAGAGTAATGTTGAGAATGCGTCAGGAATGCCTTATCTTAGATAATCTAGGACTGTGTTATTTATAGGCGATCATTTGATTCTTTGAGCGTGTCATAGAAGGTCTGAAAGTTATTAGGATTCGAGACTGATTCGAATCAGGCTGTTGTGAGGTTGGTAGGATCCGTATCTGGTTAGTTAGAGGATCGACGGCCAAGAGGGCTATCCGGTGCTTTGAGATTCATCGATCATATAGGCTCTAGGCCGTTTCTGATAGTATAGGCATGATTGCCTATGTGGATCCTTGTTCGATCATCGTGGTTCCACAGAGGTAGGTGCCTGAGTGCCTCGATCGGGCCGAGTCCGCTCGGGCTTGGGCCAAGAGATATGGATCGCTCGGACTTAGGCCGAAAGATATGGATCGCTCGAACTGGGACCGAGAGATAGAGATCGCTCGGACTGGGACCGAGACATAGAGATAGCTCAGGCTGGGGCCGAGAGATATGGATCGCTCGGACTAGGACCGAGACATAGGGATCGCTCGGGCTGGGGCCGAGAGATAGGGATCGCTCGGACTAGGACCGAGACATAGGGATCGCTCGGGCAGGGGCCAAGAAATAGGGATCGCTCGGACTAGGACAGAGACATAGAGATCGCTCGGGCTGAGGCCGAGAGATAGGGATAGCTCGGGCTAGAGCTGAGAGATAGGGATAGCTCGACTAACGAGGCATAGAGATGTAATCCGTACCCGGAGAATCCTTGGTTCGTTGAGGGGCTAAGGTGCCTCGATCCACCGAGGTATAATGGTTGGTTCATTTCTTGCGGGTACCACGCAGCGAGTGGAAGTCAGGGCCGATCCTAACCCCTTGCACGGTTATCAATGCAATGGCGATTTTACCCCTCAACACATGCCCCCCACTCCTTAGTTCGAAGCGTAGGTTTGGGCATAGGGAGTATAGCCTCAGATGGCACGATCCGGATGGAGGGATCTAGATTTGATAGCCTACGTAATGATGCCCTAATTAATGTCGCGCGGTCACCCTGCCATTAGGGGATGGATCCATCATTTCTTAGGGACAACGGTCGGGGAAGTGCCACGTAGCAAATCCCGATTTTCATGGTGCCTGCGATGGCAGTTCTGGGTACCTCGGTTGAGACACCTTATGTTCCTTTTGAAGTGGTTTCTTTTGGGGTAAAGCAAAGTTGAAGCAGCGCCATTCCTGTTTGCAGTGCTTTCTCATTTCTTCTTGGAGAATTTCGTTCCCCTGCTTCTTTTGTAACCCCATTCGGTGTCCCTTTTGACCTAACAGCATGGTGAGTCCCAGCGACATGGTTTCAGAGATTGTTGCCGAGGACTTGGGGAGAATACGCCAGAAGTATGGCATTCCTTCGGATGTCCTTTTGCGATTGCCGAAACCCGAGCATAGGGTCTCGCAGGAACTGGAGCATATGATTTTTCTTTATGAAGATAGCCTGAAGGTAGGCCTCCTGTTTCCCCTTCACCCCCTGGTGAAGGAGATTATGAGGTTTTACAATATTTGCGCAATAATGGTGGCTCCTAATAGCTGGCGCAGTATCATCGGGTTTATTTCGATGTGTAGCCAGGTTCAGGTAACATCAACTCTTCCCTTGTTCCGTGCCTGTTACTATCTGATGTCTAGGAGGAACTCGGAGTGGTCCTATATCGGACCTTGGAGATCGTTCAAGACGATAATGGATAAGCCGTCGTCCATAAAGGAGTGGAAGGTCTAATTTTTCATTGCCGAGGGGAACATCGGCTCCGACTTCATGCGGGAATGGGAAAACTTTGTCAAGGACATGGAAGCGCATTCAGCTCTATCCGAACAGGAGAAGGAGGATCTAGAGGTCCTTCGTGATGGCCGAGTGTTTTCGGCTAATGACTTACTGTCGGAGGAGGCTCTTTTCGCCACCGGGCTTAGCCCCATCGACACACAAGGTAAGTCCTCTTCTTTTTTCCCTTTCTATTGATTTTATTTGAGCAAGTATATCTTGGTTTGATCGTTCGCCTACTGTGCTTGTAGCCAAGAGATCTACGCTGGCGGGCCGTATAAAGAAGGAATTGGGCAAGCGCCCAAGAGAGACCGGTAGTGGGGAAAGACACAACTCTGAGAAGAAGGTTCGCCTTTCTGAAGAGCACTCGCCGGAGGCTAGGCAAGTAAAGGTTAGCCCGCGCTCCTTGTCACTGAAGAAAGAGAAGGTGGGAGCACCGACGGTGAGAGAGGGATTTTCTCAGTTGGGGGAAGAAGTGATAGTCACGATGGAGGGCAGAGAGCAGAGGAGGACTCAAGGAGGATCGCTGAGATCCCTTGTCCTTCGATGGTGAAAATAGTGGATAGCTCGGACGAGGCTCCATTGGCTAGTCTAGCAGTCCCCTCTTCTAAAGATGAGTTGTTGCTAGGTTCGGCGGAGGTCGGTATCTCGGGGGTTCCCTCCCTGAGCGAGAAGATATCTCTAGCTTCGATAGGAGAAATGGAGGGGGCGATTGTAGTTGTCGAGGCTCAGGATGAGCCTACCATCGAAGGGCCTTGTTCGGAGGGATTAAGGAGCGGTGATGTTGGGCCAACAGTGGCGGAGGCTCGAGAGGAGTCTCATGCTGGAGAGCTTCCTCCTGAAGAGGTTGGAGGAGCTGGTGAGAGGATCGAGGCTTTGGTGGAGCCCGTGGGGGAGGAGCAGATGTTGGTGATTGAGGAAGAACCCTTGGACGAGGGGGGAGAACAAGATGAGAATCTTCCAACCGAAGCTCCTCCCACTGAGGCTTTGGGGGGATATTGGCGCCTGGGCTGGCTGAGGTATCCAAGGAATCCCAGGTGTTGACCCAATTATTAATTTTGATGATTAATAAAGGAATTGAGTATATTTATTTGATTACTAATAGATTTGATAAGTGTTTCAGGGCTTAAAAATATTTGATTGATTTAAAGGCATTAAGAAACGTGTTTTGAATCAATTGCAAAATATAAGTTTCAAAGTTTCAGAGCCTGGAGTCGACACCTAGGAATGCTGGAGCCGACCCCATGGCCAGTCAAATATTCTTCTGATTTTTGATACGGTCCGAAGCCGACACCCAGAGTTTCGGAGTCGACACTTACAGTGTCTGGAGCCGACTCCGATGCGGGGACAGAACGTTTGATTTTTGACTACCTCGGAGCCGACACTTACAGTCTTTTGGAGCCGACCTGAGTATGGCGAGCCGACACCTAACTTTTTCGAGCCGACTCCTCGACGAACTCAGAACTTTCTATTTTTGGATAAACGACTTGGAGCCGACACCTGAAAAGTTGGAGCCGACTCCAACCTATCTGGAACGAAAATTTAAAATGCCAGATCAGCTCTAACGGTAATATTTTCTTTTTACCTAACTTCTAACGGATATATTTTGTTTGGAAAAACTTTCCAGGTACATTCCAACGGCTAGTTTTCTCACCAAAAATGGATTAAAGGAAATCTATAAAAAGGGGGAGAAAGCTCGTTTGAAAAAATGGAAAAATCAGAGTGAATACAAATCAAAAATCCGAGAAGTCTTGAGCCTGAAATCAAAGAGAAAAGTATCCAAACTCAAATCCTTCCACTCCAAAAAGCTCAAAGAGAAATCCAAGGCGCTCATATTGAAAAATCGAAGGATTCCCAAAATAGAAGAAAAAGCTCTGTTTTCTCAACTTCTCATCTGCAACATTTGCAACGAATCAAAGCTGAGGCCTGATTCAACATCTCCAGAGAGAAGAGAAAAGAAGAAAAGAAGAAAAGCTCAAATCCAACAATCTTCAAAACAGGCTTTTCTAACCTTGCTTATTCATTTTGAATATTCGCTCATTTGAGGAGCTTTGTATTATTGAAAAACATTATTCTTTCTTGTTTGTGCTAGTTCTATCAAGGGGATTGAACTAGTGGAGGTAGTATACCTCGGGTCAAGCTAGATTAGCTTGAGTTTAGGGTTTTGTGCTGGTGAGCCCGAAAACGGCTGGGTTCGTTGTGATCCCTGGGAAACAACAAGTTTGAGTTGTGATCTTGTAAAACAACTCGACTGTAATCAAGAGGATTATAGTGTGGACCCAAGTGGATCTTGGGAGTGGACGTAGGTGTTGGATACACCGAACCACTATAAAACCTTTGTGTTTGCCGTGCTTTGATTATCTCTTTCTCTATCTCCTTGGTTGTACTTAACATTCGCATTGCATTTCATCTATCTCCAAGCACATAGTTGTTAAAAGGTTAAAATTTTTAAAGAACCCAATTCACCCCCCCCTCTTGGGTTGCCATCTGGGCCAACAATTGGTATCAGAGCTTGTGCTCATTGTTTATTTGATCACACGATCAAGAGCTAAAGATCCAAATGGCAGCTCAAGTTGGATCTTCATTTGCTGAAGGTCATTCTACAAATAGACCTCCCTTGTTTAATGGTTCCAACTATTCATATTGGAAAGCAAGAATGAGAATATTCATTCAAGCTTCAGATTATGAATTGTGGAGTGTTATAATTAATGGACCTAGCACACCCACACACGTAGTTGATGGTTCTATTGTTCCTAAGCCCGAAAGGGATTGGAATGAGAATGATAGGAAAATGGCTCAGCTTAATGCTAAAGCCATGAATGTTTTATATTGTTCATTAGATGCTAACGAATTTAATCGTATCTCTACATGTAATTCCGCAAAAGAGATATGGGATAGATTAGAGGTTACCCATGAGGGTACAAATCAAGTTAAAGAATCTAAGATAAATATTCTTGTTCATAAGTATGAATTATTCAGCATGGAACAAACTGAAACTATAGCATGCATGTATACTAGATTCACCGACATTGTAAATGGTTTGAAAAGTCTAGGTAAGATTTATACTAATTCTGAACTTGTTCGCAAAATTCTTAGGTCACTTCCAAGGACTTGGGAAGCAAAGGTGACAGCAATCCAAGAAGCCAAGGACCTCAACACTTTACCCTTGGAGGAGCTACTTGGATCACTAATGACCCATGAGTTAACCATGAAGCAGCACATAGAGGAAGATGTTAAAAAGAAGAAGACTATAGCTCTTAAGGCTGCAGAAAGTGAGGAGAGCTGCAGTGATAATGATGATGATGATGAGACTGCTCTTCTAGCTAGAAAATTCAAAAAATTCATGAGAAGAAAGAGACCCTTCCACAAGAAGAAATCTGGAATTAAGATGGAAGGAGAAAGAGAAAAGGACAAAGACAAGGACAAAGAGAAAGACCCCTTGATTTGCTATGAGTGTAAGAAACCGGGGCACTTTAGATATGATTGTCCTCTACTAAAGAAAACCTACAAGAAGAAGAAGAAAGCCTATGTTGCAACCTGGAGCGACAGCGATGAATCCTCTTCAGAGGAAGATCAAAAAGAAGTTGCAAACATTTGCTTTATGGCAAACGACGACAACGAGGTAAGTTCTGAAAATCCTTGTGATGATTTGCATTTGATGAATTGTTTGAAGCTTTTAATGAACTAGTTGATGATTTTAAAGTTTTAAAAAGGAAATACAGATTTCTGAAAAATGATAATTCAATTCTCATTAAAGAAAAAGATAATCTTACTAATGAGATTAAGATGCTGAAATCTGAAAATGAAAATTTGACAAAAGAAAAAGAGTCAATTTCCAATGAAAATGATAAATTAAAGAAGGAAGTAGATAAATATAAGAATATTGTTGATAAATTTACTTATAGTTCTGAAAAACTTAATTTGTTATTAGGTAATCAAAGAGCCATATTTGATAAGGCTGGATTAGGATATAGACCTAACATAAAACAAAAATTTATCAAAAACTTCTTTAGAAAAGAACAAAATAAAGATAGTGTTACATGTCATTATTGTAACAAGAAAGGCCATAAATCCTATGAATGTAATGTGAGAAACAGTAACAAACATTTAAATAGTAAAGGAAAGAAAATATGGGTTCCCAAAGGAACAATCTTTTATGCTACTAACCATGAAGGACCCAAGAAGGCTTGGGTACCTAAATATAAGACTTAATTATTTTTGCAGGAGTGTCTTGCGGCCAAAAGATCAAAGCGAAAGTGGTATCTCGATAGTGGCTGCTCAAGACACATGACGGGTGACAAGGATCAATTCATCACCCTTGAAAGCAAAAGAGGAGGAGTTGTTACGTTTGGTGACAATGGCAAAGGCCAAATCATGGGGTTTGGTAATATTCAAATAACTCCCTCCACATATATTGAAAATGTTTTATATGTCAATGGTTTAAAACATAATTTAATTAGTATTAGCCAATTATGTGATAAAGGTTTTAAAGTATCATTCGAAGCATCTATCTGCACTGTTTCTAATCCCATTGATAATAGCATTATTTTTATTGGAAATAGAAATGGCAATGTATACTTGATTGATTTAGACAATTTGTCTACTAGTAATCATTGCTTAGTTGCTAATAATGCTAATATGAATGAGATTGGTTGGTTATGGCATCGTAGATTAGGTCATGCAAGCACACACCTAATTTCAAAATTAATAAGAATGGATTTAGTAAAAGGACTTCCACAACTAGATTTTGAAAATAACAAAATTTGCGATGCATGTCAATTTGGAAAACAAACTAGAAACTCTTTCAAAACTAAAAATATTGTTTCCACTTCTAGGCCACTTGAACTACTTCACATGGACCTTTTTGGACCTACTAGAACCACAAGTCTAGGAGGAAAGAAATATGGTCTTGTGATTGTAGATGATTACTCTAGATATACTTGGGTATTATTTTTAGCTCATAAAGATGAGACCTTTCCATTGTTTTTGAAATTCTTCAAAAAGGTCACAAATGAGAAAAATAACACCATAGTGTCTCTTAGAAGTGATCATGGCACTGAATTTGAAAATCATCTATTTGAAAACTTTTGCATAGAAAATGGCATCCATCATAATTTTTCAGCACCTAGAACACCACAACAAAATGGAGTAGTTGAAAGAAAAATAGAACCTTAGAAGACATGGCCCGTACCATGCTATGTGAAAGCAACCTACCAAAATACTTTTGGGCGGAAGCTATAAACACGGCATGTTACATTCTTAATAGAGCTTTGATTAGGCCAATCATTAAGAAAACTCCTTATGAACTATGGAACAATAGAAAACCAAACATAAGCTACTTTCATGCATTTGGTTGTAAATGTTTCATTCATAATAATGGTAAAGATAATCTAGGAAAATTTGATGCAAAATCTGATGAAGGCATTTTCTTAGGATATTCAACATCTAGTAAAGCCTATAGAGTGTTTAACAAGAGAAACTTAATTGTAGAAGAATCTATTCATGTAATTTTTGATGAATCTTTAGCATCTAGTTCAAGAATAATTGATGATGAGGAAGATACAAACATTCTAGAAAGAGACATTGAAAAGTTAAATATTGATGTATCTTCAGATCATGAACAAGAAGCCAAAGATAATGATTCCCCTAGTGTTGATGTTGTTGATGCAAATCATAATGATATAGATCTTCCTAGAGATTGGAGATATGCCTATGGTCATCCAAAAGAATTAATTATAGGTGATCCATCTCAAGGAGTAAGAACTAGATCATCAATGAGAAACATCAACAATCATCTTGCATTTGTATCTCAAATTGAACCTAAAACTATTGAAGAGGCAGAAAAAGATAATAATTGGATGTTAGCCATGCAAGAAGAATTAAATCAATTTACTAGGAATAATGTCTGGACTCTTGTAGATAGACCTAAAGATCATTCTGTTATAGGATCAAAATGGGTATTTAGAAATAAATTAGATGAAAATGGCATTGTAATTAGAAACAAAGCTAGATTAGTCGCAAAAGGATATAATCAAGAAGAAGGAATTGATTTTGATGAAACTTTTGCACCTGTAGCTAGACTAGAAGCAATTAGATTATTACTCGCATTTGCATGTCATATGCATATCAATTTATTTCAAATGGATGTTAAAAGTGCATTTTTAAATGGTTTTATAAATGAGGAAGTTTATGTTGAACAACCTCCTGGTTTTGAAGATCATGAATTTCCAAATCATGTTTTTAAACTACACAAAGCACTATATGGTTTAAAACAAGCACCTAGAGCTTGGTATGAAAGATTAAGTAAATTTTTGATTGAAAATGACTTTATAAGAGGAAATGTTGATAAAACACTATTTTTGAAAAGAAAAGACAAGGATTTATTAGTAGTACAAATATATGTTGATGATATTGTATTCGGTGCTACTAACAATCTGTTATGTCAAGAATTTGCTAAGTTAATGCAGGGTGAGTTTGAGATGAGCATGATGGGAGAACTCAATTTCTTCCTAGGACTTCAAATCAAGCAAAGCAAAGAGGGAATTTTCATCAATCAAGCAAAATACACAAAAGAACTTCTCAAGAAGTTTGGAATGGAGTCAATCAAACCACTTGGAACACCTATGAGCCCTTCATGCAAATTGGACAAAGATGAAGATGGTAAGAAAGTAGATCAAAAATATTACAGAGGTATGATCGGATCTCTTCTTTACTTAACAGCTAGTAGACCAGATATCATGTTTGCTGTTTGTCTATGCGCTAGATTTCAATCTGAACCTAAAGAATCTCACTTAATTGCTGTAAAAAGAATCTTAAGATATTTAAGTGGAACTAAAAATGTAGGTTTATGGTATTCTAGAGACTCAACATTAAACTTAATTGCATATTCTGATTCCGACTATGCTGGATGTAAATTAGATAGAAAAAGCACAAGTGGTGCATGTCAATTTTTAGGATGTAACTTAATCTCTTGGTTTAGCAAAAAGCAAAATTCGGTTGCATTATCAACTGCTGAAGCAGAATATGTTGCAGCTGGAAGTTGCTGTGCTCAAATCCTTTGGATTAAGAGACAACTTGAAGATTATGGCATAACACTTGATAAAACTCCAATTAGATGTGATAACACAAGTGCAATTAATTTAACTAAAAATCCAATTCAACATTCAAGAACAAAACACATTGAAATTAGATATCACTTTATAAGAGAACATGTAGCTAATAATGAAATTTGTCTTGATTATGTTAATACTGAAGAACAATTAGCTGATATATTTACAAAACCTTTGAGTGAAGAAAGATTTTGTTATCTTAGAGGTGAATTAGGGATTTGTGACCCTTTGGAATGATTTTGAAACTCTAAGGAATGACTATCTAGATTTCTATTAATTTCTTGATATTTCTTTCATAATTTTAAGGACAAATTATCTAGTCATCTGAGCAATTTGTTCCTCATATTCCAAAGATTTTTTCAAAATTTTATTGAACCTATTGTGACAAGTTTCAGTTGTTTGAATCTCAGTTATTTTTCTCTGAAACTGTCAGTGGAGTCGACACCTCAGTTTGAGGAGTCGACACCTTGTCTGTGTCGCTCTCGGTCCCTGACCTTGGAGCCGACACCCGTATAAGTGGAGCCGACTCCAGTTCGAGCGCTGACTGTGTTAGCGATTTGGAGTCGACACCCGACTTTGCGGGAGTCGACACCTGGGGGTCCCAAATCGACTTTATTAGGGCAGAGTCGACACCTCGTCATTTCATCTCTTTTCAAATTCCTTTCAAACACTTCCCAAACTCTCTCAAAGCCTCCCCATCTCTAATTCCACCCTATTCAAGCCTTCCTAAGGATCTAATGGCACCTAAGAGGAGAGGATCAGTGCTTGGAGTGCCCGTAGCAACCGGAAAACGATCGGCGAGACGACCCGTGCGCGAGCCGTCTCCGAGTGATTCTTCTTCAACTGCTTCGGACAATCCAGACCCTTCATCACCTCAGGTAGATACCCTAGCAGGGAGAGTGATAACTATGGGTAGGAAAGTTGATTTCGAGTTCTTTCAATCCGAGGGCTTCTCTATTGGGAATCAAATCAAGGAACTGGGCTGGGATAAAGTGTGTTCTCTAGATGTTCCTACATATCCAGCTCTTGTCAAGGAATTCTATTTCAATCTGTCGAGAGGTGACGGTGGAATCGTGAGCTCAGTCAGAGGTAAAAGATCCATCTCACTTTTCAGAAATTAGGAAACCTCCTTAGCATTCCCATTACTGGATTAGTTGCCGACATCCACAGTGAGAGGTCAGCCGCTCTATCGAGGATGTTAGGCAGAGAAGTTACAGAATTTGAGGAGATTAGGGCTAACAACTGCCCTTGGAACTAAGATTACTTCACAATATTTGCAGTAGAATATTATTTCCAAAAACCGATTTGAGTATGTCTCCGAGCGAGACATTGTTGTGATGGACAGTGTGTTGACCAGTCAACCCATAAATTTAGCTGCAATGATGATATTTTATATGGCTGAGGCTGGAGGGAAAAGAAGATCATCCTTACCCTACGGCATGGTGCTAACTATGGTTTTCAGAAGCCAAGGTGTTGTGATATTAGACAATGAACCTTCTAAAATCTCAGGCATACTGATTACTACAGTTTGGCCACCTTGCATCGGATGGGATTTGTTAAGATCAACGGGCAATGGGAAAGGAAAGGCAACTTGGACGAGAGAGCCCCTGAACCTAGACCTTCTGCATCTTTTGAGGCTGGACCATCTGTGAGGGTTCCCTCTCCGCAGCCTAGCAGCCCTGTTCCTGCCCCTGCACCCGCTCTTGTTCATGTTCAGTCATCCACTTCATCAGTTGGTTTTTCAGACCTTCAATTGGAGCAACTCAAAGGATTGCTTGCTGCTCAGAAGGATGAATTGAAGACTGAGTTTGATAATAAGTTTATGAATCTTAAAGAAACCCTTTATTCCCTGGATGATCGCATTGGCAAAATAGAATCAACTCTTAGTTCATCTGCGGATTCCTTAAGTAATGATCTGAAAAATATATTTGAAGAACTTAAAGATATCTGTGGAGATTCTGAGACCTACTCCAAGTGCAATGCCGAGCTTCAAGATAAAATCATGACTGCTTGCTCTTTTGTTGATAGAAGGTTGAAAGAATTTGTAGCTACTCAAAGTGATGGAATGGGAAAGATTTTGGATCATTTAACAAGAATCATTAGAAACAATTTGTAATTTTCATGTAATGAAGTCTAAGTTTTTTTTTGAGATATGTTGTTTGATGTTGAAATGAAAGTTTAAATTTTGATGTAATGAAAGCACAGTTTCTTTTGTAATACTTGACCTTTGATGAAATGAAATTATCCTTTGATCTATCAATTTTATCATTTGACTTAACTCTTTCTAACCTTTTTGTTGATTACAAAAAAGGGGGAGAAAGTTATGTCGTATATGCATTAATTAGTTATGCTTTGATTGGCATTTTATTTGATTGGTATCAAGTGATTTTGGATATGCAAATAAGCCTAAGTGACAATTGATATAACTGAATTCTAAGTATCCAACACTAAAATGTAGAGCAAAAGGAAAAACAACTGCTAAATTGAACTTCATAGGGGGAGCTACCTTATTCAGGGGGAGCTTACTTGTGAGGATCAATTCCTTAAAATTTTGATTTAAGAATCCTATGCATATACTCAATGTTTTTATAATCATCAAAAAGGGGAGATTGTTGACCCAATTATTGATTTTGATGATTAATAAAGGAATTGAGTATATTTATTTGATTACTAATAGATTTGATAAGTGTTTCAGGGCTTAAAAATATTTGATTGATTTAAAGGCATTAAGAAACGTGTTTTGAATCAATTGCAAAATAAGTTTCAAAGTTTCAGAGCCTGGAGTCGACACCTAGGAATGCTGGAGCCGACCCCATGGCCAGTCAAATATTCTTCTGATTTTTGATACGGTCCGGAGCCGACACCTAGAGTTTCGGAGCCGACACCCAGAGTTTCGGAGTCGACACTTACAGTGTCTGGAGCCGACTCCGATGCGGGGACAGAACGTTTGATTTTTGACTACCTCGGAGCCGACACTTACAGTCTTTTGGAGCCGACACCTGAGTATGGCGAGCCGACACCTAACTTTTTCGAGCCGACTCCTCGACGAACTCAGAACTTTCTATTTTTGGATAAACGACTTGGAGCCGACACCTGAAAAGTTGGAGCCGACTCCAACCTATCTGGAACGAAAATTTAAAATGCCAGATCAGCTCTAACGGTAATATTTTCTTTTTACCTAACTTCTAACGGATATATTTTGTTTGGAAAAACTTTCCAGGTACATTCCAACGGCTAGTTTTCTCACCAAAAATGGATTAAAGGAAATCTATAAAAAGGGGAGAAAGCTCGTTTGAAAAACGAAAAAATCGAGTGAATACAAATCAAAAATCCGAGAAGTCTTGAGCCTGAAATCAAAGAGAAAAGTATCCAAACTCAAATCCTTCCACTCCAAAAAGCTCAAAGAGAAATCCAAGGCGCTCATATTGAAAAATCGGAGGATTCCCAAAATAGAAGAAAAAGCTCTGTTTTCTCAACTTCTCATCTGCAACATTTGCAACGAATCAAAGCTGAGGCCTGATTCAACATCTCCAGAGAGAAGAGGAAAAGAAAAGAAGAAAAGCTCAAATCCAACAATCTTCAAAACAGGCTTTTCTAACCTTGCTTATTCATTTTGAATATTCGCTCATTTGAGGAGCTTTGTATTATTGAAAAACATTATTCTTTCTTGTTTGTGCTAGTTCTATCAAGGGGATTGAACTAGTGGAGGTAGTATACCTCGGGTCAAGCTAGATTAGCTTGAGTTTAGGGTTTTGTGCTGGTGAGCCCGAAAAAGGCTGGGTTCGTTGTGATCCCTGGGAAACAACAAGTTTGAGTTGTGATCTTGTAAAACAACTCGACTGTAATCAAGAGGATTATAGTGTGGACCCAAGTGGATCTTGGGAGTGGACGTAGGTGTTGGATACACCGAACCACTATAAAACCTTTGTGTTTGCCGTGCTTTGATTATCTCTTTCTCTATCTCCTTGGTTGTACTTAACATTCGCATTGCATTTCATCTATCTCCAAGCACATAGTTGTTAAAATTTAAAATTTTTAAAGAATCCAATTCACCCCCCCCCCCCCTTGGGTTGCCATATGGGCCAACACCAGGCTAGAATTTTACTGAAGGAGGCCAGGCAGTTGAAGGCTTCTCAACCTGAGGTGGTTCGGACTGGTCCTTCGGACGTGCAGCCCGGTAGTTTGGACCCGGCTATCGAGGCAGCGTTTGCTGCCCTGATGAGGTCAGCATTGTACCTGAGCGCGGGTCCCTCGGCGAATAAGTTCGCGGACCTGGATCTCATTGATGCCGCATTTGGTCAGCGGAACGTAGCGAAGGATGTCTACCTCCTCCCTAAAATCGACAACCCTGTCCTTATGGAGCTCGTTAGGTCTTACGCCTCCCGGGTGAGTTGCTGTTCCAGAATAATGGGTGCCTTTTGGTTGACTTGATTGTGCTTTCTTACTTGTGTTTTGTTTCACATAGCGCTTTGATTACCAAGGCGCTATGCTGGCGCTTGAACCTGGCAACAGGGGCCAGTGTCCAGGCCAAGAGAGTCGGCGCCGAGCTCCGGTTGCGAGCGGAGGCGTCTGATAAACTCGAATGAGTTCTGGACGTTGCAAACGAGAACTTGGTGAAGGCGAGGGGATTGCATCAGGCTGCCCTCGATGAAGCGTCCAGACTGAGGCTCGAAGTTAGGGAGCTACGTGGGCTCCGGATGAGGTATGACGAAGCATGCTCGGAGCTATTGCGGATCAGATCTAGGCATGCTGGAGAAATGAAAACTATTAAGAAACAGTTTGACAGGAGTCGGAACAGGCTAAGGAAAGATGCTGTTGAAGAGAGGAGTTGCCTGAATAGAATGCTCGGTGAGACGGAGGAGAAGATCCGGCAGCTACAACATTGCGTTATTGCCAGGGATGGTAGGATCAAATGGAATTAGGATAAAATAGCCAAGCTCGACGATGAGCTCTCCTAGTCCAGGGAAGAAGCTAACAATAGGCAGTCGAGAATCAATGACCTCAAGGATAGGATCGAGCAGGTCAAGGCCGATAAGCTGAGGGCCTTCAGCGAGGTCGAGGAATTGACCAAGAGATAGCCCGACAGGAGGGGAGGTACGATATCATCTCTTTAACTTCCCCTATTTTCTCATTGTTGCACCGACTAATCCTGTGCTTACATATGGAGAAGGCGAAACTAGAGGGCCAAAGTCAATTAGAGACCCTGCAAGGAGAGCTGGCGTCGAGTCGCCAGAGGAGCTTGGAGCTCGAAGGCCAGGTCGCTGAGATCGAGAAGCAAGTCGCCTCACTTCGGAGTCAGGTCGCTGAGGCTGAAAGGCATCTCGCCCTACTTCGGGGCGAATAGGACGTGATCTGTGCTGAGGCATTCCAGCTCGGCGTAGAGGAGGTTCGAGCCAGGATATCTCGGGAGCACCCAGAATGAGACCTCTCTTTCCTTGAGGTGGAGGGTCATGATGTGCGGACCCCTAGGACCGAGTTATCAGTAGAGACCGAATATGAAGAGGTCTTGGATATTGACGTAGATGCCCTCCTGGGGGCTGATGCAATTGTAGACTTGGGTGTGTGTTGGAAGATTATTGAAAAATTATATGCCCCAATCCTTTTGATTTTGATGATTACCAAAAGCCATTGAGTTCATTAAAAGATGTAATGAGTTTATTTACATGAGCAATGAATTTATTTAGAACAATCAATGAGTATGTTAAGTATGACTTTAATCAATTTTGAAAGTAACTTCAAGCTCCATGTTTAAGCTTTCAAAAAGAAATTTTATACTTCATATTTCAATCAATGAGTTTTTGGAACATTTCTTGAATTGATTCCTAATGACAATTTTATTGTATTCAAGTCAAAAAATTGATTTAAAATGAATCTGGAACGAATTTCAAGTCAATCAGAAAATTCTCTGATTTTTGATACGTTCCGGAGCCGACTCTAGAGTTTCAGAGTCGACTCCACTCAGTATACAGAAATGATTGTCTCGAGTCGACCCACGTGATTTCTCGAGTCGACCCCCGATTCTGTCGAGCCGACTCCATGACTGTGTGAGTCGACTCCGCTCAGACACCAGAGGTTGTTTTTCTGAGCACTTCGCGAGTCGACCCCTAACTTTTCATGAGTCGACCCCCGACTGTCAGGAGTCGACACTTTATTTTGATGAGTCGACCCTTAACTTTCTGAATATTTCTATTTTTGGTATCGCGTCTTCGAGCCGACTCGCGGAAAAGCTGGAGTCGACTCCAACAATCTGGGCGTGATTTTTCTGAATGCCAACTCAGCGTCCAACGGTAAGATTTTTTTAACGGCTATTTTTCTTTGTTTCTAACGGCTATATTTTTGCAGAATCTATAAATAGAGAAGCCGTTTTCAAATCAAGAGAGACAATAGAGAGATCAAGAGAAAAAGAAGAAAAAAGGAAAAACAGAGCATCATTTGAAAAAATCCGAGATTCAAAATAGAGTGAAAGAAAAGTGTGAAATCAAAGGAAGCTTCGTCTGTGCTCAAGTTCAACAATCCAAGAAGCTTCAGAAGAAAATCCAAGAGCTATTCAAGAGCAAATCAAGAGATTTTCAACATTCAAAGAAAGGAAGAAAAAGCTCAAATCAACTCCAACTTCATTCCGTGAAGAATCCGAGCTGAGGCCCGATTCTACACTTCAAAGGAGTTGAGAAAAGAAGAAAAGAAAAGCTCAAAAGCCAACCAACTACAAATCAGGCTTTTCTAAACTTTATTCTTTATTTGATTATCTGCTCATTGAGGAGCTGTGTACTTGAAAAACATATTTCTATTATTTGTGTCTAGTTCAATCTGGGGGATTGAACTAGTGGAGGTAGTCTTACCTCGGTACAAGCTTGGTAAGCTTGTGTTAGGGTTTTTGTGCTGGTGAGCCCGAAAACCAGCTGGGTTCGTTGTGATCCCGGGAAAACAACAAGTTTGAGTTGTGAGCTTGTAAAACAACTCGGCTGTAATCAAGGAAGATTATAGTGTGGACCCAAGTGAATCTTGGGAGTGGACGTAGGTGTTGGATACACCGAACCACTATAAAATCTTTGTGTTTGCCGTGCTCCATTGACTCTATCTCTATCTCTGTTTTATTCACTGTACTTTGTATTTACATTGCATTTGCTTCATTCTTCTTAAGCAAACTAATTTAAAAGGCTAATTTTTTAAAGAACCCAATTCACCCCCCCCCTCTTGGGTTGTCATCTGGGCCAACAATTGGTATCAGAGCTAGTGCTCATTAGATTTTGATCACACGATCAAGAGCTAAAGATCCAAATGGCAACTCAAGTTGGATCATTTGCTGAAGGTCATTCTACGAATAGACCTCCACTGTTTAATGGTTCAAATTATTCTTATTGGAAAGCAGAATGAGGATATTCATTCAAGCTTCTGATTATGAATATGGGGTGTTATAATTAATGGACCTAGTACACCCACACATGTTATTGATGGCACTATTGTTCCTAAGCCCGAAAGGGACTGGAATGATAATGATAGGAAGATGGCACAGCTTAACGCTAAAGCCATGAATGTTTTATATTGCTCTTTAGATGCAAATGAATTTAATAGAATCTCCACATGTAATTCCGCAAAGGAGATTTGGGATAGATTAGAGGTTACCCATGAGGGTACCAACCAAGTAAAAGAATCTAAAATTAATATTCTTGTTCATAAATATGAGTTGTTTAGCATGGAACAATCTGAAACCATTGCATGCATGTATACTAGATTTACAGATATTGTAAATGGTTTAAAAAGTCTTGGTAAGACATATACTAACTCAGAACTTGTTCGAAAAATTCTTAGGTCACTACCAAGATCATGGGAAGCAAAAATGACAGCAATCCAAGAAGCAAAGGACCTCAACACTCTACCCTTAGAGGAGCTTCTAGGATCACTTATGACCCATGAGCTGACAATGAAGCAGCATGTAGAGGAGGACACAAAGAAGAAGAAAGTGATTGCCCTCAAAGCTGCAAAAGAAGAAGAGAGCAGCAGCGATGATGATGATGATGAAGAGACTGCTCTCTTAGCTAAAAAATTTAAAAGATTCATGAGGAGAAAGAAACCCTTCCACAAGAAGAAATTTGGAGCAAAGTGGGAAGGAGAAAAGGATAAGAACAAGGACAAGGACAAAGAAAAAGAGAAAGACCCCTTGACTTGCTATGAGTGTAATAAACCGGGGCACTTTAGGAATGAATGTCCTAAATTGAAGAAAGCCTACAAAAAGAAAAAGAAGGCTTATGTGGCGACTTGGAGTGATAGCGAAGAATCTTCTTCCGAAGAAGAAGAACAAAAGGAAGTCGCAAATGTATGTTTTATGGCGGACGACAACGATGAGGTAAGTTCCGATAACCCTTGCGATGAATTTGCATTTGATGAATTATTTGATGCTTTTAATGAACTTGTCGGCGATTTCAAGGTTTTGAAAAAGAAATACAAGTTTTTGAAAAATGAAAATTTAACTTTCATTAAAGAAAAGGAAGATCTTAATAATGAAGTTAAGAAACTTAAATCTGAAAATGAAATTTTAAAAGAAAAAGAATTAATTTCCAATGAAAATGATAAACTAAGGAAAGAGGTTGAAAAACATAAGAACATAGTTGATAAGTTTACCTTAAGCTCAACTAAATTGGACATGTTATTAAATAGTCAAAAAGCAGTTTTTGACAAAGCCGGATTAGGGTATAACACTTTAAGAAAACAAAAATCACTGAAAAATATTTTTGTGCGTGCTGGCCAAAGTAATTTTACATGCTTTAAATGTAATCAAAAAGGACATAAATCTTATGAATGTAAAATTCTAAAACCTAATAAAAACTTAAATATTAAAGGAAAGAAAATATGGGTTCCGAAAGGAACAATATTTGTTGCTACTAACCATGAAGGACCCAAGAAAGCTTGGGTACCTAAACATAAAGTTTGATTTCATTGCAGGAATGTCTTGTGGCCAAGAGATCAAAGAGAAAGTGGTATCTTGATAGTGGCTGCTCAAGACATATGACGGGTGACAAAGAAGAATTCATCACCCTTGAAGAAAAGAAAGGAGGAGTTGTTACATTTGGCGACAATGGCAAAGGCCAAATCTTGGGGTTTGGTAACATTCAAATAACTCCCTCCACATTATTGAAAATGTACTTTATGTTGATGGTTTAAAGCATAACTTAATTAGTATAAGCCAATTATGTGACAAAGGTTTTAAAGTATCATTTGAATCTTCTATATGCACAGTAGCTAATCCCATTGATAATAGCATTGTTTTTATTGGAAATAGAAATGGCAATGTATACTTGATTGACTTAGACAATTTGTCTACTAATAATCATTGCTTAGTTGCTAATAATGCTAATATGAATGAGATTGGTTGGTTGTGGCATCGAAGATTAGGTCATGCAAGCACACACCTATTTCAAAACTAATTAAAATGGATTTAGTAAAAGGTCTACCTAAAATAGATTTTGAAAACAACAAAATATGTGATGCATGTCAGTTTGGAAAACAAACGAGAAGTTCTTTTAAATCTAAAAATGTTGTTTCAACTTCTAGGCCATTAGAGCTACTTCACATGGACCTTTTTGGACCAACTAGAACCACAAGTCTAGGAGGAAAGAAATATGGTCTTGTGATAGTAGATGATTACTCTAGATTCACTTGGGTAATGTTTTTAGCTCACAAAGATGAGACTTTCTCGATATTCCTGAAATTCTTCAAGAAAGTAACAAATGAGAAAAACACTACCATAGTGTCTCTAAGAAGTGATCATGGAACTGAATTTGAAAATCACTTATTTGAAAGTTTTTGCAATGAAAATGGTATTAATCATAATTTTTCTGCACCAGGACCCCTCAACAAAATGGAGTAGTTGAAAGGAAAAATAGGACTTAGAAGACATGGCCCGTACCATGCTATGTGAAAGTAAACTCCCGAAATACTTTTGGGCGGAAGCTATTAACACAGCATGTTACATCCTAAATAGAGCTTAATAAGACCTATTTTAAAGAAAACACCTTATGAATTATGGCATGATAGAAAACCCAACATTAAATATTTTCATGCATTTGGTTGTAAATGTTTTGTTCACAATAATGGTAAAAATAATTTAGGCAAATTTGATGCTAAATCTGATGAAGGAATATTCTTAGGATATCAACAACTAGTAAAGCATATAGAGTATTTAACAAGAAAACTTTAGTTGTTGAAGAATCCATTCATGTAGTTTTTGATGAATCTTTAGCAACTCGTTCCGAAAAATTTGATGATGAAGAAGATACAAACATAATTGAGAAAGATCTTGAAAAATTAAATATTGATGTATCTTCAGATCATGAGCAAGAAGCTAAAGATAATGATTCACCTAAGGATGATGATACTAACACTAATCATAATGATATAGATCTTCCTAGGGATTGGAGATATGCTTATAGTCACCCTAAGGAATTGATTATAGGTGATCCATCTCAAGGAATAAGAACTAGATCATCTATGAGAAATATTAGTAATCATCTTGCATTTGTATCACAAATTGAACCTAAAACTATTGAAGAAGCTGAAAAAGATAATAATTGGATGTTAGCAATGCAAGAAGAATTAAATCAATTTACTAGAAATAATGTATGGACTTTAGTAGAAAGACCTAAAAATCATTCTGTTATAGGATCAAAATGGATATTTAGAAATAAACTAGATGAAAATGGCATAGTAATTAGAAACAAAGCTAGATTAGTTGCAAAAGGATATAATCAAGAAGAAGGTATTGATTTTGATGAAACCTTTGCACCAGTAGCTAGATTAGAAGCCATTAGACTATTACTTGCATTTGCATGTCACATGAATTTTAACTTATTTCAAATGGATGTAAAAAGTGCTTTTCTAAATGGATTTATAAATGAAGAAGTATATGTAGAACAACCACCAGGTTTTGAAGATCATGAATTTTCAAATCACGTTTTTAAATTGCACAAAGCATTATATGGTTTGAAACAAGCACCTAGAGCTTGGTATGATAGATTAAGTAAATTCTTAATTGAAAATGATTTTATAAGAGGAAATGTTGATAAAACATTTTTTTGAAAAGAAAAGGTAAAGATTTATTAGTAGTTCAAATATATGTTGATGATATCATTTTTGGTGCTACTAACAATCTTCTATGTCAAGAATTTGCTAAGTTGATGCAGGGTGAATTTGAAATGAGCATGATGGGAGAACTCAACTTCTTCCTTGGACTCCAAATCAAACAAAGCAAAGAGGGAATCTTTATCAACCAAACAAAATACACAAGAGAAATTCTAAAGAAGTTTGGTATGGAATCAATCAAACCCCTCGGAACACCAATGAGTCCTTCATGCAAGCTGGACAAAGATGAAGAAGGTAAGAAGGTTGATCAAAAATATTATCGAGGTATAATCGGATCCCTACTTTACTTAACTGCAAGTAGACCAGACATAATGTTTGCTGTTTGCTTATGTGCTAGATTTCAGTCTGAACCTAAAGAATCACATTTAATTGCTGTTAAAAGAATACTAAGATACTTAAGTGGAACAAAAAATGTAGGTTTATGGTATTCTAGAGACTCAACATTGAACTTAATTGCATATACTGATTCTGATTATGCTGGATGTAAGTTAGATAGAAAAAGCACAAGTGGTGCATGCCAATTCTTAGGAAGTAACTTAATCTCATGGTTTAGCAAAAAGCAAAATTCAGTTGCATTATCAACTACTGAAGCTGAATATGTTGCAGCTGGAAGTTGCTGTGCTCAAATCCTATGGATTAAGCGACAACTTGAAGACTATGGTATCACACTTGATAAAACACCTATAAAATGTGATAACACAAGTGCAATTAATCTAACAAAAATCCAATTCAACATTCTAGAACAAACACATAGAAATTAGATATCATTTTATAAGAGAACATGTAAAATAATGAAATATGTCTTGATTATGTTAATACTGAAGATCAATTAGCTGATATATTTACAAAACCCTTGAGTGAAGAAAGATTCTGTTATCTTAGAGGAGAGTTAGGGATTTGTGATCCATTAGAATGAATTTGAAACCCCTAAGGAAATTTTATCTAAAATTCTTTCAAATCCTTGATCTTTAAGGAAATCTTATCTAGAATTCATATCTAATTGATCTATTAAAATCCAATGATTATTTCAATTTTTATGATCAATATCCGGACACATTTCAGATTAAAACTTTATGTTTTTGCTCTGAAATGGTCTCGGAGCCGACTCGGTGAGTATCGGAGTCGACTCCATGTTTCTACTGAAACTCTAGAGTCGACCCCTTCTCTGCGCGAGTCGACTCCACTTCGGGATAGTTTTCTGTGACTACCCGGAGTCGACCCCTCTTTGCGGGAGCCGACTCGAAGTGGTCCCAGGTCGATTTATCTAGGGCAGAGTCGACTCGCCGCTCATTTCATTCTCTCAATCCTTCAAATACTCTCTCAAAATTTTTCCTAACCTTCCAAATCCTCAGAAATCCCTGATTAACCCTTCCAATAGATCAAATGGCCCTAAAACCCGTGGATCTAACCTTGGTGCGGCCGGGTGAAAGGAAGAAGCGGTGAGAAAGACCGTGAGGCGTCCCGTCGTGAACCTCACCGCTGGATTCACCTCATCCTCTTCGACTCCAGTGCTTCTCCCTCTGGCTCCTCTCAGGTAGATAGATTGCCGATAGAGTGATTACAACCGGGAGAAAGTTGATTTTGAATTATTTGAGGCAGAAGGATTTCTTGTGGGGAGGCAGTTGATTGAAATGGGATGGGAGAAGATATGTTCTTTAGATTGTCCTACCTACCCAGCCTAGTAAAGAATTTATAAGAATCTATCTAGAGGAGACAATGGACTTATAGCAATTAGAGGAAATAGAATTTCAGTGACAGTGGATTCTTCAAGATTGTTGGATCTTCCCAGTGTCGGACTTCTACTTTTTCTTCTGAAGATAGAAGCCCGCTCTATCTAGATTGCTTAACAGGGAGTTGTTGGTTTTGAAGAAGTCTTTGCTAATCAACTTTCCTTAGAATTAAGACTTCTCCATAATATTTGTAGTAGGATCCTATTCCCAAGATTGGGAGATTTGACTATGTTTCTGAAAGAGATATCTTTGTAATGGATGCTATAGTGACTGGAAAACCCATTAATCTTCCAGCATGATTTATGGTACATTGCTGATTGTGGAGGAAAGAGGAAATCTAGTTTACCCTATGGCATGATTCTTACTAAATTTTTCAAAGCCAAGGGATCATTTCCGATAGTGAGCCAATGAGGAATTTAAGACATACCGATTTTATAGTTTGGCCACTATTCATAGAATGGGTTTTGTGAAGAAGAATGGCAGATGGGAAAGGAAAGGTTGATGGAAGATAGAGCCGGATGTTGAGGCACCTGGACCGTCAGTTAGACATTCTTCACCTGTACCTCCGAGCTCTTCTGTTCCTGCCCCTGCTCCTTCCCCTGCTCCGATGGTTTGATCAGCTTCATCTTCTTCTGTGGTTCTCAGATCTTCAGTTAAGCAGCTTAAAGGTTCTTGATGATCAGGCAGATAAATTGAAATCAGAGTTTGAAATAAATTTATGAATCTTAAAGAACTCTTTATTCATTAGATGATCGGATCACCAAGATTGAATCAACTCTTAGCATCTTCAGAGTCTTTAAGTGGAGACCTAAAGAATATTTTGAAGAACTTAAAGACATTTGGGATGGTGAGACCTATGCAAAATGCAATGCTGAACTCAAGACAAAATATTAACTGCTTGCACTTTTGTAGATGAAAGACTGAAGATTATGTAAAGACGGAATGAAGAAATATAGATCACTTAACAAGGATTGTAAGGACTCATTTTAATGTATTAGATTTTAGTCTTTGCAATGTAATGAAGTTATTGTTATGTTTTACATTTTGATCAATGTATTAAACATTTGATGTATTAGACTCTTGATGAAATGAAATGTCAATTTTGATTACTCAATGTAATTCTTTCTTTCAATGAATGAATGATTTGTTAAATGATTGATCTCTACCTTTTTGTTGATAACAAAAAAGGGGGAGAGTTTTATAGTTTTATGATTGTAAATGCATATGAGAAAATCAAATTAATCAATGAGATAAACAATGGGATTTATTTAAGTTTCATAGGGGGAGCTACCTCATTCAGGGGGAGCCTAAGCCTAACTATGAAAATAAAATAAATTCTTTAATCAATCATGCATATACTCAATGTTTTTGTCATCATCAAAAAGGGGGAGATTGTTGGGGAGATTGTTGAAAATTGTTGCCCCAATCTTATTGATTTTGATGATTACCAAAAGCCATGAGTATATTAAAAGATGCAATGAGTTTATTTACATGAGCAATGAATTTATTTAGAACAATCAATGAGTATGTTAAGTATGACTTTAATCAATTTTGAAAGTAACTTCAAGCTCCATGTTTAAGCTTTCAAAAAGAAATTTTATACTTCATATTAAAATCAATGAGTTTTTGGAACATTTCTTGAATTGATTCCTAATGACAATTTTATTGTATTCAAGTCAAAAATTGATTTAAAATGAATCTGGAACGAATTTTCAAGTCAATCAGAAAATTCTCTGATTTTTGATACGTTCCGGAGCCGACTCTAGAGTTTCAGAGTCGACTCCACTCAGATACAGAAATGTCTGTCTCGAGTCGACCCATGTGATTTCTCGAGTCGACCCCCGATTCTGTCGAGCCGACTCCATGACTGTGTGAGTCGACTCCGCTCAGACACCAGAGGTGTGTTTTTCTGAGCACTTCGCGAGTCGACCCCAACTTTTCATGAGTCGACCCCCGACTGTCAGGAGTCGACACTTTATTTTTGAGTCGACCCTTAACTTTCTGAATATTTCTATTTTTGGTATCGCGTCTTCGAGCCGACTCGGGAAAAGCTGGAGTCGACTCCAACAAATCTGGGCGTGATTTTTCGAATGCCAACTCAGCGTCCAACGGTAAGATTTTTCATTAACGGCTATTTTTCTTTGTTCTAACGGCTATATTTTTGCAGAATCTATAAATAGAGAAGCCGTTTTCAAATCAAGAGAGACAAATAGAGAGATAAAAAGAAAAAGAAGAGAAAAAGGAAAAACAGAGCTTCATTTGAAAAAATCCGAGATTCAAAATAGAGTGAAAGAAAAGTGTGAAATCAAAGGAAGCTTCTTCTGTGCTCAAGTTCAACAATCCAAGGAAGCTTCAGAAGAAAATCCAAGAGCTATTCAAGAGCAAATCAAGAGATTTTCAACATTCAAAGAAAGAGGAAAAAGCTCAAATCAACTCCAACTTCATTCCGTGAAGAATCCGAGCTGAGGCCCGATTCTACACTTCAAAGGAGTTGAAGAAAAGAAGAAAAGCTCAAAAGCCAACCAACTACAAATCAGGCTTTTCTAAACTTATTCTTATTTGTTTATCTGCTCATTAAGGAGCTTGTAACTTGAAAAACATATTTCTATTTTTGTGTCTAGTTCAATCTGGGGGATTGAACTAGTGGAGGTAGTCTTACCTCGGTACAAGCTTGGTTAAGCTTGTGTAGGGTTTTTGTGCTGGTGAGCCCTTGAAAACCAGCTGGGTTCGTTGTGATCCCGGAAAAACAACAAGTTTGAGTTGTGAGCTTGTAAAACAACTCGCTGTAATCAGGAAGATTATAGTGTGGACCCAAGTGAATCTTGGGAGTGGACGTAGGTGTTGGATACACCGAACCACTATAAAATCTTTGTGTTTGCCGTGCTCTTGACTCTATCTCTATCTCTATTTTATTCACTGCAATTTTTTTTTGCATTTGCTTCATTCTCTCAAGCAAATAATTTAAAAGGCTAATTTTTTAAAGAACCCAATTCACCCCCCCTCTTGGGTTGTCATCTGGGCCAACAGTGGGATGGTCGAAAGGGGGAGAGCCATCCGAGCGACGCAGGGGCGTCCGAGGCTCATTGATCGGCCACCTTCGAAGTGGGCAGACCAAGCCACATTTCTTCAGTGCCGGCTGCTGATGCCCCTGAGGTCGGGCCCGTGCCTTGATAACTGAGGACCGGTTGGATTTTGTATTATTATCTTTCTCTTTGTTGGCCATCTATAGAAGACTTCAATGAAATTTAAAAATTTCCTTTGTCTCTATTATGCGCCTTTTTCCTCTTTTCCTTGTTATTTTGAGGATATTTAATTCGAAGGAGTCCGTCAGATCGAAGGGAGTATGATCCCAAGATGGGGGTGCCTCTCGAGCACCTCGTTGTTATTTATTGATCCTTTTTTGCGAGGGGGCGCAACTCTTCATTTCCTATGAGCGCCCGCGGTGACGCATGGTGAGTTTTCGCGATAGTGACGTTGGAGTTGATAGCTTGGGCGATCGAAATACTCGCCAGAAGAAGTTTAAATACGGATGGGGGGATGCCATCGTTAATCACTTCTCCTGTTGACCTTCCAAAATTTAGGATAGTAGGATAGCTTCTGAAAATGAAGGGGGGGTCTACTGGAGCGCCAGGTAATGGTGATGATGGCCACGGGGGGCAGGCCCCTCCGCGAGGGGGCCCCCATAGGAGTTGCGTTTCGATAACTATCGACAGGGAGGGCCTGTTGATGATGCTTGCGGGCCACGACCAACTCTGGAAGGTGGTCGAAGAATACTTGGCCATCTCAATGAGGGAGCACGAGCTCCTTCACCAGATCAACAGCCGGTTGGAAGGGCAAGTGTTGGCCCAGATGGCAACCCAAGAGGGGGGGGGGAGGTGAATTGCATTCTTTAAAAATTAAGCCTTTTAAGAATTTAAACTATTGATGAGAGGATGCAAACAATTAATTCAAGTTAAAGCACGATAGCAAGAGAGAGATAAATAAGCACGGCAAACACAAAAATTTTATAGTGGTTCGGTGTATCCAACACCTACGTCCACTCCCAAGCTCCACTTGGGTCCACACTATAATCACCTCGATTACAGTCGAGTTGTTTTACAAGCTTACAACCCAAACTTGTTGTTTTCCCGGGATCACAACGAACCCAGCCGGTTTTACACGGGCTCACCAGCACAAAACCCAACACACAAGCTAACCTTAGCTTGTGACGAGGTACTACCTCCACTAATTCAACCCTCTGATTGAATTAGTAAACCACAAGATAAAATAAGTTTAATACAAAACAGCTCCTTTAGAGCAGATATTTCAAAATAAAAGCAAGGTTTAGAAGGCCTGTTTAGATTTGATTTGAGTGCAGGCTTTTCTTCTTTTCTTCTTTTCCTCAACTCCTTTGAAGTGTGGAATCGGGCCTCAGCTCAGATTCTTCACGGATTGAATGTTGGAGTTGATTTGAGCTTTTCTTCCTTTCTTTGAATGTTGAAAATCTCTTGATTTGCTCTTGAATGGCTCTTGGATTTTCTTCTAGACTTTCTTGGATTGATGAACTTGAGCACAGATGAAGTCTCCTTTGATTTCACACCTTTCTTTCACTCTATTTTTGAATCTCGGATTTTTCAAATGACGCTCTGTTTTTCCTCTTTTTCTGAAAGATTTTTCTTTTTCTCTCTTGATTTGTATCTCTCTCTTGATTTGAAAACGGCCTCTCTATTTATAGACTCTGCAAAATATAGTCGTTAGACACAAAGAAATCTAGCCGTTATTGAAAAATCTTACCGTTGACGCTGAGTTGGCATTCAGAAAAATCACGCCCAGATTTGTTGGAGTCGGCTCCAGCTTTAGGCGAGTCGGCTCGAAGACGCGATACCAAAAATAGAAATATTCAGAAAGTTAAGGGTCGACTCAACGAAAATAAGGTGTCGACTCCTGACAGTCGGGGGTCGACTCATGAAAAGCAAGGGGTCGACTCGAGAAGTGCTCAGAAAAATAATTCTCTGGTGTCTGAGCGGAGTCGACTCACACAGTCATGGAGTCGGCTCGACAAAATCGGGGGTCGACTCGAGAAATCACAGGGTCGACTCGAGACAAACAGACATCTCTGTATACTGAGTGGAGTCGACTCTGAAACTCTAGAGTCGGCTCCGGAACGTATCAAAAATCAGAGAATTTTCTGATTGACTTGAAATTCGTTCCAGATTAATTTTAAATCAATTTTTGACTTGAATACAATAAAATTGTCATTAGGAATCAATTCAAGAAATGTTCCAAAAACTCATTGATTGAGATATGAAGTATAAAAATTTCTTTTTGAAAGCTTAAACATGGAGCTTGAAGTTACTTTCAAATTGATTAAAGTCATACTTAACATACTCATTGATTATTCTAAATAAATTCATTGCTCATGTAAATAAATTCATTGCATCTTTTAATATACTCATGGCTTTTGGTAATCATCAAAATCAATAAGATTGGGGCAACAATTTCTCAACAATCTCCCCAACAATCTCCCCTTTTTGATGATGACAAAAACATTGAGTATATGCATGATTAATTAAAGAATTTATTTTATTTTCATAGTTAGGCTCCCCCTGAATGAGGTAGCTCCCCCTATGAAACTCAAATAAATATTCCATTCATTCAATTTAAGCTTATACACAATTTAATGTCAAAATTCAGCCTTTTCATCTAAATTGCTTTTTCATTCATTCACTGTATGTGTAATGTTTAATTATTACTTCCTTTCTCATTCATTCAATTATTTATTATATGCATATATAATAACATTCGTTTAATTTCTCCCATGCATATACAGTTATAAAACTCTCCCCCTTTTTTGTTATCAACAAAAAGGTAGAGAAGCATCAAACATAATCACATTCATGATATGTTTTAACAAGATCTGAGATTCATTGATAATAGGAGAAGTACATTCAAACTCAGATTACATTGAGCATTCAAAACTGACTTTTCATTACATCAATGTATCAAAATGTAAAACATAATATAACTTCATTACATTGCAAAGACTAAGCATCTATTACATCAAAAATGTGTCCTTACAATCCTTGTTAAGTGATCTATAATATTCTTCATTCCGTCAGTTTGAATCTTAACATAATCTTCAGTCTTTCATCTACAAAAGTACAAGCAGTTAAATTTTGTCTTGAAGTTCAGCATTGCACTTTGCATAGGTCTCACCATCTCCACAGATGTCTTTAAGTTCTTCAAAAATATTCTTTAGGTCACCACTTAAAGACTCAGTAGAAGTGCTAAGAGTTGATTCAATCTTGGTGATCCGATCATCTAATGAATAAAGAGTTTCTTTAAGATTCATAATTTTGTTGTCAAACTCTGTCTTCAATTTATCCGCCTGATCATCAAGAAGACTCTTAAGCTGCATTAACTGAAGATCTGAAAAACCGACAGATGAAGAAGATGACTGATCAACCATCGGAGCAGGAGAAGGAGCCGGAACAGGAACAGAAGAGCTAGGAGGTACAGGAGATGAATGTCTAACTGACGGTCCAGGTGCCTCAACATCCGCGGCTCTATCTTCCAACATACTTTTCCTTTCCCATCTGCCATCCTTCTTCACAAATCCCATTCTATGAATAGTGGCCAAACTATAGCCAGCTCTCATTGGCTCACTATCTCATGATTATCCCTTGGCTTTGAAAGATTTTAGTTAATATCATGCCATAGGGTAACTAGATTTCCTCTTGCTCCCACAGTCAGCAATGTACCAAATTATCATGCTCGGAAGATTGGTTTCCAGTCACTATAGCATCCATAACAAAGATATCTCTCTCAGAAACATAATCAAATCCCCAATCTTAGGGAATAGAATCCTACTACAAATGTTATGGAGAAGTCTTAATTCCAAGGATAGTTGATTTGCATGGACTTCTTCAAAACCAACAATTTCTTTATTTAGCAATCTTGATAGAGCTGGGCTCCTATCATCAGATGAAAAAGTGGTACCAGACACTGGAAGTTCCAACAATCTTGAAATCCATCCACTCACAGTTGTATTCTATTTCCTCTAATGATGCTGACCTAATCCCATTGATCTCTTCTTGACAGATTTTATATCCTTTAACGAGGGGGCTGAGGTTGGACAATCTAAAGAACATATCTTCTCCCATCCCATTTCAATTAACTGCCTCCCCACAAGAAAACCTTCTGCCTCAAATAATTCAAAATCAACCTTTCTCCCGGTTGTAATCACTCTATCGGCAGACGGTCTACCTGAGATGTGGCCGTAGTAGGAGAAGCACTCGGAGTTGAAGAGGATGAGGTGGAATCCATGCTCGGAGAGGGTTCGCGAGCGGGACGCCTCACAGTCTTCTTCACCGCCTTCTTCCTTTTCATCCCGGCCGCTCCAAGGCTAGAACCACGGGTTTTAGGAGCCATTTGATCTAGTGGAAAGGTTAATCAAGGATTTCTAAGGATTTGGTAGGTTAGGAAAAATTTTGGAGAGAGTATTTGAAGATTTGAGATGATAGAAGTGAGCGAGGAGTCGACTCTGCCCTAGATAAATCGACCTGGGACCACTTCGAGTCGGCTCCCGCAAAGTGTGGGGTCGACTCCGGGTAGTCACAGAAATTTATCCCGAAGTGGAGTCGACTCGCACAGAGATGGGGTCGGCTCCAGAGTTTCAGCAGAAACATGGAGTCGACTCCGATACTGACCGAGTCGGCTCCGAGACCATTTCAGAGCAAAAACACAAAGTTTCAGAGAATCTGAAATGTGTCCGGATATTGATCATAAAAATTGATAAAAAATCATTGGATTTTAATAGATCAATTAGATATGAATTCTAGATAAGATTTCCTTAAAGATCAAAGAGTAGAAAGAGTTCTAGATAATTTTTCTTAGGGGTTTCAAATCATTCTAATGGATCACAAATCCCTAACTCTCCTCTAAGATAACAGAATCTTTCTTCACTCAAGGGTTTTGTAAATATATCAGCTAATTGATCTTCAGTATTAACATAATCAAGACATATTTCTCCATTCGTTACATGTTCTCTAATAAAATGATATCTAATTTCTATGTGTTTTGTTCTAGAATGTTGAATTGGATTTTTTGTTAGATTAATTGCACTTGTGTTGTCACATTTTATAGGTGTTTTGTCAAGTGTGATACCATAGTCTTCAAGTTGTCGCTTAATCCATAGGATTTGAGCACAGCAACTTCCAGCTGCAACATATTCAGCTTCAGTAGTTGATAATGCAACTGAATTTTGCTTTTTGCTAAACCATGAGATTAAGTTACTTCCTAAGAATTGGCATGCACCACTTGTGCTTTTCCTATCTAACTTACATCCAGCATAATCAGAATCAGAATATGCAATTAAGTTCAATGTTGAGTCTCTAGAATACCATAAGCCTACATTTTTTGTTCCATTTAAGTATCTTAGTATTCTTTTAACAGCAATTAAGTGAGATTCTTTAGGTTCTGATTGAAATCTAGCACATAGACAAACAGAGAACATTATATCAGGTCTACTTGCAGTTAAGTAGAGTAGGGATCCGATTATACCTCGATAGTACTTTGATCAACTTTCTTACCTTCCTCATCTTTGTCTAATTTGCATGAAGGACTCATTGGAGTTCCAAGGGGTTTCATTGAATCCATACCAAACTTTTTGAGTAGTTCCTTTGTGTACTTGGTTTGGTTGATGAAAATCCCTTCCTTTTCTTGTTTGATTTGGAGTCCAAGGAAGAAGTTGAGTTCTCCCATCATGCTCATTTCAAACTCACCCTGCATCAACTTAGCAAATTCTTGACATAGAAGATTGTTAGTAGCACCAAAAATAATATCATCAACATATATTTGAACTACTAATAAATCTTTACTTTTCTTTTCAAAAATAATGTTTTATCTACATTTCCTCTTATAAAATCATTTTCAATTAAGAATTTACTTAATCTATCATACCATGCTCTAGGTGCTTGTTTCAAACCATATAATGCTTTGTGCAATTTAAAAACGTGATTTGAAAATTCATGATCTTCAAAACCTGGTGGTTGTTCTACATACACTTCTTCATTTATAAATCCATTTAGAAAAGCACTTTTTACATCCATTTGAAATAAGTTAAAATTCATGTGACATGCAAATGCAAGTAATAGTCTAATGGCTTCTAATCTAGCTACTGGTGCAAAGGTTTCATCAAAATCAATACCTTCTTCTTGATTATATCCTTTTGCAACTAATCTAGCTTTGTTTCTAATTACTATGCCATTTTCATCTAGTTTATTTCTAAATACCCATTTTGATCCTATAACAGAATGATCTTTAGGTCTTTCTACTAATCCATACATTATTTCTAGTAAATTGATTTAATTCTTCTTGCATAGCTAACATCCAATTATTATCTTTTTCAGCTTCTTCAATAGTTTTAGGTTCAATTTGTGATACAAATGCAAGATGATTACTAATATTTCTCATAGATGATCTAGTTCTTATTCCTTGAGATGGATCACCTATAATCAATTCCTTAGGGTGACTATAAGCGTATCTCCAATCTCTAGGAAGATCCATATCATTATGATTAGTGTTAGTATCATCATCCTTAGGTGAATCATTATCTTTAGCTCTTGCTCATGATCTGAAGATACATCAATATTTAATTTTTCAAGATCTTTCTCAATTATGTTTGTATCTTCCTCATCATCAAACTTTTCGGAACGAGTTGCTAAAGATTCATCAAAAACTACATGAATGGATTCTTCAACAACTAAAGTTTTCTTGTTAAATACTCTATATGCTTTACTAGTTGTTGAATATCCTAAGAATATTCCTTCATCAGATTTAGCATCAAATTTGCCTAAATTATTTTTACCATTATTATGAACAAAGCATTTACAACCAAATGCATGAAAATATCTAATATTAGGTTTTCTGTTTTGCCATAGTTCATAAGGTGTTTTCTTAAGTATTGGTCTTATTAGGGCTCTATTTAAAATGTAACATGCCGTGTTTATAGCTTCCGCCCAAAAATACTTTGGTAGGTTGCTTTCACATAGCATGGTACGGGCCATGTCTTCTAAAGTCCTATTTTTCCTTTCTACAACACCATTTTGTTGTGGGGTCCTAGGTGCAGAAAAATTATGATTAATACCATTTTCAGCACAAAAATTTTCAAATAGGTGATTTTCAAATTCAGTTCCATGATCACTTCTTAGAGACACTATGGTAGTGTTTTTCTCATTTGTGACTTTCTTAAAGAATTTCAGGAATATCGAGAAAGTCTCATCTTTGTGAGCTAAAAACAATACCCAAGTGTATCTAGAGTAATCATCTACAATCACAAGACCATATTTCTTTCCTCCTAGACTTGTGGTTCTAGTTGGTCCAAAAAGGTCCATGTGAAGTAGCTCTAATGGCCTAGAAGTTGAAACAACATTTTTAGATTTGAAAGAACTTCTTGTTTGTTTTCCAAATTGACATGCATCACATATTTTGTTGTTTTCAAATCTATTTTAGGTAGCCCTTTAACTAAGTCCATTTTAATTAGTTTTGAAATTAGGTGTGTGCTTGCATGACCTAATCTACGATGCCATAACCATCCAATTTCATTCATATTAGCATTATCAGCAATTAAGCAATGATCACTCATAGATAATTTATCTAGATCAACCAAGTAAACATTGCCATGTCTATAACCAGTAAATACAATGCTATTATCAATGGAATTAGATACTGTGCAGAAAGAGGTTTCAAATGATACTTTAAAATCTTTATCGCACAATTGGCTTATACTAATTAAGTTATGCTTCAAACCATCAACATAAAGTACATTATCTATAAAGGTGGATGGAGTTATACGGATTTTACCAAGGCCCATAATCTGACCTTTACCATTATCACCGAACGTAACAACTCCTCCTTTCTTTTCTTCAAGGGTGATGAATTCTTCTTTGTCACCCGTCATATGTCTTGAGCAGCCACTATCAAGATACCACTTTCTCTTTGATCTCTTGGCCACAAGACATTCCTGCAATGAAATCAAACTTTATGTTTAGGTACCCAAGCTTTCTTGGGTCCTTCATGGTTAGTAGCAACAAATATTGTTCCTTTCGGAACCCATATTTTCTTCCCTTTAAAATTTAAATTCTTATTTGGTTTTTGTAAATTACATTCAAATGATTTATGCCCTTTTAAATTGCATTTAAAACAAGTGATGTTACTTTGGCTAGCACGTACAAAAATGTTTTTCAAAGATTTTTGTTTTCTAAATGTATTATATCCTAATCCAGCCTTATCAAAAACTGCTTTTTGACTATCTAAAATCATGTTTAGTTTAGTAGAACTTAAGGTGAATTTATCAACAATATCTTTGTATTTTTTAACTTCTTTCTTTAGAGATTCATTTTCTACAATGTGCTGTTCATTTTCCAAAGATAGAGTTTGCATTTGCTTTTTCAAATCTTTTGTCAGATTTTCGTTTTCAGATTTTAGTATATTAATTTCATGAGTAAAATCATTCTTTTCTTTAAGAAATATTCCTTTTATCTTTTGAATCTTTAATTGCAAGCATCACTTCATTTTTCTCTTTAATTAAGTTTATGTTTTCAGTTTTCAGAGATTTATATTTCTTTTTCAAAATCTTAAAATCATCTACAAGTTCATTGAAGGCTTCAAATAATTCATCGAAAGCAAAATCATCACAGGGTTTTCAGTACTTACCTCGTCGTCGTCATTCGCCATAAAACAAATGTTGGCAACCTCTTTTTGTTCTTCTTCTTCGGAAGAAGATTCATCACTGTCGCTCCAAGTTGCAACATACGCTTTCTTCTTTTTCTTGAAAGTCTTTTTCAATTGCGGACAGTCATATCTATAATGCCCCGGTTTCTTACATTCATAACAGATCAAGGGGTCTTTCTCTTTGTCCTTGTCCTTATCTTTTTCCTTTTCTCCTTCCATCTTATTTCCAAATTTCTTTTGTGGAAGGGTTTCTTTCTCCTCATAAATTTCTTAAACTTTCTTGCTAGAAGAGCTGTGTCTTCATCATCATCCTCATCATCGCTGCTGCTATCTTCAACTTTTGCAGCCTTGAGGGCAATTGTCTTCTTCTTTTTGTTATCCTCCTCCACATGTTGCTTCATTGTCAATTCATGGGTCATAAGAGATCCAAGAAGCTCTTCCAAAGGTAGAGTGTTTAGGTCTTTGGCTTCTTGAATGGCTGTCATTTTGGCTTCCCATGATCTTGGTAATGACCTAAGAATTTTGCGAACCAATTCAGCATTAGTATAGGTTTTTCCAAGACTCTTCAAACCATTAACAATATCAGTAAATCTAGTATACATGCATGTTATGGTTTCAGATTGTTCCATGCTAAACAATTCATATTTATGCACAAGTATATTAATCTTAGATTCTTTAACTTGGTTGGTTCCCTCATGGGTAACCTCTAATCTATCCCATATCTCTTTAGCGGAATTACAGGTAGAGATACGATTAAATTCATTAGCATCAAGAGAACAATATAAAACATTCATGGCTTTTGCATTAAGCTGAGCCATCTTCCTATCATTTTCATTCCAATCCCTTTCGGGCTTAGGAACTATAGAACCATCAACTAAGTGTGTGGGTGTACTAGGTCCATTAATTATGACACTCCATAATTCATAATCTGAAGCTTGAATGAATATCCTCATTCTTGCTTTCCAATATGAATAGTTGGAACCATTAAATAAGGGTGGTCTATTTGTGGAATGGCCCTCAGCAAAACTTGAGCTGGCTTGTGTTGCCATTTGGATCTTTCGCTCTTGATCGTGTGATCAATCAAAAACAAATGAGCACAAGCTCTGATACCAATTGTTGGCCCAGATGGCAACCCAAGAGGGGGGGTGAATTGGGTTCTTTAAAAATTAAGCCTTTTAAAATTTAAACTATTGATGAGAGGATGCAAACAATTAATTCAAGTTAAAGCACGATAGCAAGAGAGAGATAAATAAGCACGGCAAACACAGAAATTTTATAGTGGTTCGGTGTATCCAACACCTACGTCCACTCCCAAGCTCCACTTGGGTCCACACTATAATCACCTCGATTACAGTCGAGTTGTTTTACAAGCTTACAACCCAAACTTGTTGTTTTCCGGGATCACAACGAACCCAGCCGGTTTTACACGGGCTCACCAGCACAAAACCCAACACACAAGCTAACCTTAGCTTGTGACGAGGTACACTACCTCCACTAATTCAACCCTCTGATTGAATTAGTAAACCACAAGATAAAATGTAAGTTTAATACAAAACAGCTCCTTTAGAGCAGATATTTCAAAATAAAAGCAAGGTTTAGAAGGCCTGTTTAGATTTGATTTGAGTGCAGGCTTTTCTTCTTTTCTTCTTCCTCAACTCCTTTGAAGTGTGGAATCGGGCCTCAGCTCAGATTCTTCACGGATTGAATGTTGGAGTTGATTTGAGCTTTTCTTCCTTTCTTTGAATGTTGAAAATCTCTTGATTTGCTCTTGAATGGCTCTTGGATTTTCTTCTAGACTTTCTTGGATTGATGAACTTGAGCACAGATGAAGTCTCCTTTGATTTCACACCTTTTCTTTCACTCTATTTTTGAATCTCGGATTTTTCAAATGACGCTCTGTTTTTCCTCTTTTTCTGAAAGATTTTTCTTTTTCTCTCTTGATTTGTATCTCTCTTTGATTTGAAAACGGCCTCTCTATTTATAGACTCTGCAAAATATAGTCGTTAGACACAAAGAAATCTAGCCGTTATTGAAAAATCTTACCGTTGACGCTGAGTTGGCATTCAGAAAAATCACGCCCAGATTTGTTGGAGTCGGCTCCAGCTTTAGGCGAGTCGGCTCGAAGACGCGATGCCAAAAATAGAAATATTCAGAAAGTTAAGGGGTCGACTCAACGAAAATAAGGTGTCGACTCCTGACAGTCGGGGGTCGACTCATGAAAAGCAAGGGGTCGACTCGAGAAGTGCTCAGAAAAATAATTCTCTGGTGTCTGAGCGGAGTCGACTCACACAGTCATGGAGTCGGCTCGACAAAATCGGGGGTCGACTCGAGAAATCACAGGGTCGACTCGAGACAAACAGACATCTCTGTATACTGAGTGGAGTCGACTCTGAAACTCTAGAGTCGGCTCCGGAACGTATCAAAAATCAGAGAATTTTCTGATTGACTTTGAAATTCGTTCCAGATTAATTTTAAATCAATTTTTGACTTGAATACAATAAAATTGTCATTAGGAATCAATTCAAGAAATGTTCCAAAAACTCATTGATTGAGATATGAAGTATAAAAATTTCTTTTTGAAAGCTTAAACATGGAGCTTGAAGTTACTTTCAAATTGATTAAAGTCATACTTAACATACTCATTGATTATTCTAAATAAATTCATTGCTCATGTAAATAAATTCATTGCATCTTTTAATATACTCATGGCTTTTGGTAATCATCAAAATCAATAAGATTGGGGCAACAATTTCTCAACAATCTCCCCAACAGCAAGTGATGACTCTCCAGCAACAAATTGCTATTCTCACCGCCGAGCTAAGTTTGCGGCGTGGGAGAGCTCAGCAGCGCTCGGTGGAGACGATAAGCCCCAATGAGGGCTCGGGTGTCTTTTTTTTTTCTTTTCTTTTTTCTTTTTATGATGAATAAAAAAGAATTTTTGTAACTTTCGTGTTTGCTGCCATCTTCGAAACGTTCGTTCTCATCATGTGAGTCTTACGAATGAACCACCCCCTTGGGGGATCTCTGGTGATCTTGTCGAGACTAAGGTATGGTATCCCCATTTTAGCCGAGGTAAGCGGAACTCATAAGTTTCAGTCGGAGTGTAGTATATCACTCAGTTTTGCCGAAGCATAAGGAGCGTCCCGTTAGCGTTCGAGCGAGAATAGCTATCTTAGTTTGGACTGGGGAATAAGGGAACGTTTGTTTTTTACCGAATCAAAAAGAGATACCTTGGTTTTTTTCGAAGTAAGGAGACTATCTCGGCTTTGAGTCGAAGCAAAAAGCGATGTCTCAGTTTAGGCCGAAATATAATAGATGGTTCAGCTTTGGGCCGAAGCAGGAGACATCGGTGTGTCTTTATTGAGGAGTACTTGGCTTCTACGCCTTTTTATTGCTCTAGTAGCGCTTTGTCTTTTTTAAGGCGAGTTGGCTTTATGTGGGCGACAAGCATCCGACTTTCATTTGGGGGACATCTTTCTCAATGGGGATTTCCAAGGCTCGTCCATATTTTGGAGATCTACAGGCGGTTTTTCTGCATTTAAGGCTCCCGATTCGAGATCATCGGGAGATCTTCTACCTTCCATAATGACCTAAGGGGTGTGCTTGGCGCGCTCTGAAAGGCACTCGTTTATCCTAAACCACCACGTGGTAGCATGGCCAGGGCGTTTTAAATCTCGGGCTTTCTCCTTTAATGACTGCTCCCAGTCTGTTTGCCTATAAAATGGGGAGAGCGAGCCGTGTTAGGCTATCTCCCAAGGCCCTCCCTTTCTTTGACTTGCAAGGGCTTCCCATTTCATTGAAGTTGAGAGTGGAGAGATTGAGCTTTCCTTTTGAAAGCTAGTCCATCCCAGATAGCTGGGGTGATGAAGAAGTTGCTGAAGAGCGAGCAGTCCTCAAGGAAGAAATTCTTGGAGGTCATATGGAGAGCACACGGGAGGCCCACAGAGGTCATATGGGGAGCGCACGTATGCCTTTCCTGTGTGTCCTTTGTGGTCCGCCATAGGGACAACCAGAAATGCAAAGCACATGCAGTCCCCATGGATTACATGAACTTTCCCTCCCCTCACCAGATGAACTGAGGGACCCAATACGAGGGGAGGTGTCAGTCTGCTGGTCCCCTGTCTATGTCTCTGGATAGCGGCTAGCAGCCCAGCATCCCACTATAGGGGGAAAGAGCCCTTAGCATCGACATCCACAGGTCTTCGGCCCAGTTTTGGTCTTTTGGCTTGTCCGTCCGAGGGATCAGCGACTCAACTGGAGTCGTGTGATTTCTTTGATTTCTTGGATGCTGCAGCGACACCAAAGGCCGAAGCTACTTTTTAATTCATTTCTTTTTACTTCCTGCGCTGTAGTGCGCTTGTAATACCTCTTCAGAGGTTATATTTCTCATCGATTAATAGAATAAAGAAAGTTTTTTGTTATTTCTTTTTCCAAATGTTTACTTTTCCCTTTTGGCGTGACTATGCAGTCTTGTCCGTTTTAGGCTTACGAGTCATGCTCGGCTTGTAAACCTTCGACTGTGCTTGGGTAGCACTGCCTTCATTAGTCATTTTCATAGTATTTGACCCCCTTCAGAGAAGACACTAGTCTCTGTTCAAGTCAGAGGGAGGCCTGGGCGACCTTACCGATTCACAAGATAGGCGCGGCCCGATAAAAAGGGGCTAAGTAGGTCTTTCTTAAGGAGGAGAGACTTGCACAACTCTGCTGATGGGCAGAGAGAGGGATTGCTTACTTGCACCAAAGTATGATAAGATGTATCAGTTGCGCTAAAATGTCTGAGAAATTAACCAGCCTTGTTGTTACTGCAGAATCACCGGGGCCACTTGGCTTTGTTCAAGGCTTCAAAGATTAATAAGAAATTCCATTCGGCTTTGGCCGAGGGTTCTGATATGTCACTCGGTCTTAGCCGAGGTTTCTGTTAATAAGAGATGCACTTCGGCTTTGGCTGAGGCTTTTGATAATAAGAGATGCACTTCAGCTCTGGCCGAGGCTTTTGGGGAGCCATTCGGGCATGACGAGGCTTTGGGAAGCTACTCGAGCATGACAAGGCTTTAGGAACCATAGAGTGTATACCTGGTGGCACCATGGAGCAGGGAATATTGCTCGGCCCTGCCGAAGTTCGGAGATTGTTTGGAGATCACTTGATTTGGTCGGGGCTCGTAAGCTGCTCGAATTTGACCGAGGCTTTTACGCCGTTTGGCCTGACTGGGGCTTGTAAGCTGCCCGAATCCGGCCAAAGGTTTGCAGATCACTTGGCTCCCAGCCATAATGGGAGTGCTCGGCCATACCGAGTCTTCGTGGAATAGGACTCGGCCAAGCCGAGGTACGGAGATTTATCTTGACCCCGGGCATACCAGGAGTGCTCGGCCATACCAAGTCTTTGTGGAATAGGACTCAGCCCAGCCGAGGTATGGAGATTTAGCTTGGCCCCCAAGGGTACCGGGAGTGCTCGACCATACCAAGTCTTTTTGGAATAGGACTCGGCCCAGCCGAGGTACGGAGATTTACCTTGGCCTCTGGGCGTACCGGGAGTGCTCGGCCATATCGAGTCTTTGTGGAATAGGACTCGGCCCAGCCGAGGTACGGAGATTTAGCTTGGCCCCCAGGGGTGCCGGGAGTGCTCGGCCATACCAAGTCTTTTTGGAATAGGACTCGGCCCAGCCGAGGTACGAAGATTTAGCTTGGCCTCCGGGCGTACCGGGAGTGCTCGGCCATACTGAGTCTTTATGGAATAGGACTCGGCCCAGCCGAGGTACGGAGATTTAGCTTAGCCCCCGGGCGTACCGGGAGTGCTCGGCCATACCGAGTCTTTATGGAATAGGACTCGGCCAAGCTGAGGTACGAAGATTTACTACTCAAGGAGGCAGCTCGGTCGTGCTGAAAATTGGTAAGCAGCATCTGTTTTTCATTATGACTTTTCAAAAAAATGATTGTAGCGATCATGCCGTGGATCATAGAAATAAGATGCCAATACTGTAAGTGGGGCAAGTCTATAGAAAGCATACCCTACTGATGATATATGCGGAGATTGTTTGAGTTCCGTGTCTGGAGGATATATTTATCATTCAGATCTTGGAGCTTGTAGGTACTGGGCCTGATGACTTCCGCCACTTGATAACAGTTTGGAGACAGCTTTCCTTGTTCTAGTGGCTTGGAGACGGATGCCTTTCGGAGGACAAGATTGCCAGGCAAGAAAGATTTCCCTTTAACTCTGGAGGCATGATAGCGAGCCACTCTTTGTTGATAGGCGGCTACTCTGATCCGAGCTTTCTCTCTGATCTCCTCCATCAGGTCGAGGTTGGTGCGGAGCTGCTCATCGTTAGCCCCCTCCGAGTAACTCTTCACCGCGGAGAGGGGAGTCCTATCTCCACGGGGATGACGGCTTCTGTGCCGAAGGCCATCCGGAATGGGGTCTCGCCTAGGGAATTCTCTGGGTGGTGCGGTAGGCCCATAAGACGTGGTGAAGTTCGTCCGCCCATCTGCCTCGGGCTCTGGCAAGCCGAGCCTTGATCCCTTGAAGTAGGGTCTGATTAGTTACTTCTGTAGGGAGAAATAAACTCCGAAGCATGCATATTTTTAAAATTTGATAACTATTATCAATGCGGAAGCTAAAAGATTACATATTAATCTATCTAATATGCATCAAGATCATATCTTTACCTTATATATAAGATCGCTTGATCTAAAATATGCATATAAATAATCATCAAGATCATATCTTGATCCTCAACGTAAGAAGTCGTACTTCTTGCCTTGAATCATGCCTTAAGGTTTAGGGATCATATCACTTACCTTAAGGGTAGTTGGTAAATCCTTTTGTGCTCTGCAGCTGTTCATTCGTCCGGCCTCTAGTATCATCCACGCGAAGCTCCGAATGATCGGATTTTCGAGAGTGCTAGCTCGCGAAAAAATGACTTTGCTGATCTTGAATCCTCCCACTTGAATCTCCCTCCAAGATCCACCAAGCTTTTGCTAACACCAGAATCACCAGGATTTTCTATTCTAACCTTTTTAGAATTACAATCCATGACATGTCATGTGTTGTTGTTCTATATAATCTGGTGAGGGATGTCCTCTATTTATAGTCTCATTTCAGCCTGCCCATTAAATTCTGACATTAAGAATTCCGTCGTTTGGCAAAAAGCAAAGAGACGCCGAACCAAAGAGGTGCGGCGCTTGGTTAATTCTGACATTCTGTGAAAACCAAGGAGACATGGCGTTTTGTTAATTCCGACGTCGGTGAGAACTAAAGGGATGTGAATTCTAACACTTAGAATTCCATCGCCGGGTTGATTCAAAGAGGCACATTAATTCCACTTTAATTCTAACATTTAGAATTCCTATGGAAATGGTTTGGAGAGGATTAAATTAATACATTAAATTCTAAATGAGAATTTAATCTCTCAGACATTAGTTATCTCATCATATGAGATACTTATGCGAGAGGTTTGGGTTCAGGTGATGGTTTAATCTGATCTGAATTTATTGGACTGAACCCACATAGATCATGGTCCTAGTCCAAATCAAATTTGGCTAGTCCTAAATCTATTTAAATCCAAATCAAGTCTAATTTCAAATCAATATTTGAAATTGATTAGTCCTTCTAATATACTTAAACCAAATTGAATCTTATTCACTTGTACTTAACCCAATTGAGATAATTTTTAATCAATCAAATTGATTAATTAAATCATATACAATTCTCAATCATTGATCAGCAAATAGATCATCCTAAGAAACTTCTATGCGTGTGACTCTCTAGGTTCGAATCTAAGCCGGTAGCATAGAAACAACTTTCTATACTAATCGATGTGCTCATCTAGCAATAGAACCCGACGTCCGGATAGGTTGAAGAGTTGCAGAGCAAACTCCAAGAACCCTAAGAAATAGTTACCATATAATTCATCCTTTTGACTACAAATGCTAAGGATGGCTTAAGAGCCTGTCAACTCTAAACAGCGAATCCATAAAGTGATTTCAATTTTAGTGATCATGTGACTTTCACATGAAGTGCCTTGGCCAAAGTCTTGCTAAATTGAAACATAAGCATTTCTCCTTTTAACGGGATAGGTCAAATTTCATCTTGATCCACAACTAACTATCACAAGTACTTGACTACACCCAGTAACCTTTCGTAGCTGGATTAGAAATCCAGGTGGTCTGGCACCTAAGTACAATGAGTTGCTTGCAAGTCACCAGTTGTGATCTTCAGGTCTAAAGGATACTTATACCCATATCTTCTCGGATTAACTCTTGGCAGCAGAGTATCCAGAAATGAGTCACGTTCGGTGAAATATACTCCTACACTTTTACCTGTACGTCATACTAGTGTCTCTACACTCCTTGGTTAAGAGGACAACCAACAAATATGATATACAACGTCCTATAATTGATAGTACTATGGCCCTATCATAGTATATCATTTGGTCGCGAACTCTTTTAAAGACCTTCAAAGATAAATCTTCCTTTATCATGAAGGAAGATCATGAGGGCTTAATTACTATTAGGAGTTTTAAGAAGATGTTCTTGTAATGAATAAACTGCCAAATAACTTTTATTAATATATCAATTTATATATAATTTACATTAGCACAATAATCAAATGATTGGCTTTAGGATACAATTCCCAACAAACTCCCACTTAGCCTAAAGCCACTCATTACAGTATCTAATACCCATCTTCAATTTATAGTCATCAAACTCCCTGATGCTGAGTGCTTTAGTAAATGGGTCACCTAGGTTTCCCTTTCCATCAATCTTCTGAAGATTTATGTCACCTCGGTCTATAATCTCTCGTATAAGATAAAACCGGCGCAGTATGTGCTTGGTGCGCTGATGTGCTCGTAGTTCCTTTGCTTGAGCTATGGCACCAGTGCTGTCACTGTACAACAGGACTGGTCCATCTATGGAAGGTGCGACTCAAAGTACGGAGATAAACTTTCGCAGCCACACAACTTCTTTCGCAACATCTAATGCAGCGATGTACTCTGCCTCACACACCGAATCTGCCACTGTATGTTTCTTGAAACTTTTTCAGCAAACAGCTCCTCCATTTAGGATAAACACAAAACCCGATACACTTTTGCTATCATTATGATCTGATTTGAAACTGGAATCAGTATATCCAACAAGTTTCAAATCAGACTCTCCATAGACTAACCACTAGTCCTTAGTATTTCTCAAATACTTAAGGATTGTCTTAACAACTTGCCAGTGTTTTTCTCCTGGATCAGATTGGTATCTACTTACTACTCCTAGTGAGTATGTCATATCTGGTCTTGTACATGTCATGGTGTACATAATCGATCCCACTGCCGAAGCATATGGAATTCGACTCATACGTTCTCTTTCATTAGGAGTTGTCAGACAATCCTTCTTAGAAAGATGAATTCCATGGCCTATCGGAAGATAGCCTTTCTTAGAATTCTCCATGCTAAACCTCTTTAGCACGGTGTCAATGTACGTAGATTGGGATAAACCAAGCATCCTTTTAGATCTATCTCTATAGATCTTCATCCCTATGATGTATGATGCTTCTTCCAGATCTTTCATGGAGAATTGTGATGATAATCATGTCTTTATTCCTTGTGATGCAGAGATATCATTCCCGATTAAGAGAATATCATCCACATATAATACAAGAAATACAATAACGGAATCGTTAGCCTATTTATAAATGCAAGGTTCTTCTTTATTCTTAATAAAGCCATAATATTTTATCACTTTATCAAATCGTATGTTCCAACTCCTAGATGCTTGCTTAAGTCCATAAATAGACTTCTGTAGCCTGCACACTTTAGACCTGTCTTTAGATATAAAACCTTTAGGCTGTATCATATACACCTGTTCTTCTAAATCATCATTTAGAAAAGCGGTTTTAACACCCATCTGCCAAATCTCATAATCGAAGTGTGCTGCTATAGCTAGCATAATCCGAATGAATTTCAGCATTGCCATAGGAGAAAACGTTTCATCATAGTCAATACCATAACGTTGATGATACCCCTTAGCAACCAGACGTGCTTTATAGGTCTCAACCTTTCCGTCTGTGCCTCTTTTCCTCTTGAAAACCCACTTACACCCTATCAGTTTTATCCCTTTGGGTGGGTCAACTAATGTCCATACATTATTGTCCTTCATGGAATCAAGTTCGGATTTCATGGCATTAAGCCATTTATTAGAGTCAATCCTTTGCATAGCATCCAAAATGGGTTTTGAGTTTGATCTAATCAACTCAGATTCTAAGGGTTCATTGGTTTGTGTTGTTCCTTCTACTTGATGAACTTCCTCAAGTTCAATATTAGAGCTATTTGTTCCTTCACTAAGGAACTCCTTTTCAAGAAAAACTGCTCTATTACTAATAAACAACTTTTGTTCTTCAGTATTGTAGAAGTAATATCCTTTGGTTTCTTTCGGATAGCCGATGAAAAAACATTTGTCAGATTTGGGTTCAAGTTTGTCTGATTTTGCACGTTTCATATAAGCCGGGCATCCCCAGACTCTCAAATAGGTGATAACCGGTTTATGTCCATACCACATCTCAAGTGGAGTTTTAGAAATAGACTTACTTGGAACCTTATTAAGAATATGACAAGCTGATTCTAATGCGTATCCCAAAAATGATATTGGCAAGCTTGCAAAACCCATCATGGACCGAACCATGTCTAACAGAGTTCGATTCCTTCTTTCCGACACACCGTTATGCTGCGGTGTTCCAGGAGGAGTCCATTGGGAAAGAATCCCATTCTCTCTTAAATATGTCACAAAGTCATTGGAAAGGTATTCGCCTCCTCGATCTGATTGAAGGGTCTTAATACATTTTCCTGTTTGTTTTTCTATTTCTTTATGATATAGTTTGAACATTTCAAACGACTCAGATTTATGTCTCATAAGATAGACATAACCGAACCTAGAAAGGTCCTCTGTAAAAGTAATGAAGTAGCAATATCCACCTTTGGCACAAGTGCTCATTGGTCCACATACATCAGTATGTACTAGACTCAATAGCTCTTTGGCTCTTTTACCTTTTCCAGTAAAAGATGACTTGGTCATTTTACCAAGAAGACATGATTCACAGGTAGTTAATGATTCACAATCATCAATTCGAAGGATGCCCTCCTGAGTTAACCTATTTAATCTGTTCTTATTGATATGACCCAGCCGATGGTGCCAAAGATAAATGTTTGTGACATCAATTGTTCTAGGGCGCTTACTTGAGTTGTACACTACATTCACAGGCTGTGATAATATATAATATCATTAGATAAATCCCTAGTCATTACAGTGACTCCATTCATAATGATATTCAAAGTAACATCCTTTATTGAAATTTCATAATTACTTTTGGCCAGAAGGCCTGCAGAAATTATGTTCAACAAGAACATTGGGCAAAAATGACAATCATTTAGTATAATAACATTTCTATTGAAAGCTATTTCAAGAACTCCTAATGCCAGTACTGGAACTAATCTTTCATCGTCGACATTAAGGAATCTTTCATTATCCTCAAATCTTCTAGTGACCTGTAGTCCCTGCAATGAATTGCAAATGTTAAAAGGACTCCCGGTATCCAATACCCAGGTCTGATTATCATATACAGAAAAATTATAAGGTGTTATCATATAAATACCTTGTTGAGCAACAATTTTCCCCTTTTTCTTCTTTGGCCTATTTGGATCAAGTGTGGCAATGTAAAGAGGACAGTTCCTCTTCCAGTGCCCTTGCATCTTGCAATGAAAGCATTCAGCTTGACTTTTATCAACTTTCTTCTTCTGCATCTGACCACTGTTAGATGTCCTAGCATGTTGCACCTTTTTCTTATTCTTTTTTTTCTTCCCTTTCCCAAAGGGTTGATGCCCTACCTTAGATCCTTTAACCATATTAACCAAACCCTTAGAGAGCTGGTTATCCTTCTCAAAGTTCTATAACAACCCCAACAAACTGTGGTAGTTGACTATAGGCTTTGTCATTCGAAAATGAGTAAGGAAAGGTCGGAAGGATGGAGGCAAGGAATTCAGGATCACATCTTTTCCCAACTGCTCATGTAGGGGAAAGCCGAGCTTGCTGAGGAGTTCTATCTTCTCAATCATATACAATACATGATCAGTGATAGGAGATCCATCCCTCATTTGAGCATTAAAAATAGCACAACTAGTCTTGTGCCTTTCAACATCGTCGGGTGTGCCGAAAGATTCATTCAACGCTTGAATGATTTCTTTCGGCTGAGCATTCTCGAATCGGCGATCGAATTCATCGTTCATAGTTGCTAGCATGATGCAATGCACGCTAGTTCTATCACTGAGCCACTTCTGATAAGTGTCTTTCTTAGAACTTTGGGTGTTTGCATTAGGTATCTTTGGTGCAGGATTATTCAGAATATATAGAATCCTCTCATGCTCAAGGACGATCTTAAGTTTTCTAAACCAGCTATTGAAATTTGAACCATTCAACTTATCACTATCCAATAGGGACCTTAATGATAAATTAGTGGCCATTTTTTGCATAAGGAAAAACTAAAGTTTATTAGTATATAAATTGATTCAGTCTAAAGACTTGGACTTTAGTCTAAAGATTCTCCCACTATTTTGTTCAAATTGGCAGCCTCTACACCCCAATTCGAAGAATTATTCTTAATTCTTTGGTGGGCACTAAGATCTACATAGACTACATACAGGCCCAAGTGAAGCTTGGCCAACCCATATGCATCTAAGAGTAGGTTCAAAACCAATTATTTTTCCAAACAATTCTTAGTGTTCAGTTTTGCCCCATGTTCCTCTTCAGCAGGCATGGAGTGCCTCTACTGAAAGTTCTAGTTAGGTTCAACCATTAAATGATATAATTAGTGTAACCTATCAATAGACAACCAAGCCCGAGTGAAGCTCGGCCCACCTGACTGTCTATTTAATAGTTACGCTGACTTATCATATAATGAATGATAATTCCAATGGTTGACAAGCACCAGGCATGGAGTGCCTCCAATGATTATCAAGACATCGGACTCATTATCACCCACCTTAATGGGAGGCTATGATATAGTTATCATATAACTATTTTATTTTAAGGACCTAATAATTTTAGAGGATTTAATAATCTGAAGAGAAATTGACTAATCAAATTCTCCACTGAATCTATGAAATCGGTAGAATGAAACAAGATTAAGTCAGGTTAAGTGGCACATAAATCAGTCAGACTGATTTTCTTACAGGCATGGGTCAACCAGAATCAGGTAAATGATCTAAATCATAAATGGTTCACCATATTGACCAGGTGAGTGAGATCGATGGGAGGGATATGCTATTAACTTGTTAAAGACGCATCAATACAAGTAGCTCCCAATTAAAAACCATTCGATCGTTGATCCTAGAGCAACTTACCAACTCACCTTGACATCATATGGTTAACCAATTTGATTTGACCATCTAAGAGATTCATGCTCAACCACAGGCCAAATCTCCTTCCATTTGGTTTAATCAAAGAGAAGGACATGATCACTACAACTATTGTTTGATTTAGAGCATTCTTAACCTAATCTAATTAATTTAGATTTGATCAAATACTCTTTTAGTCTAGTTGATTTAAACCTTAGGGTCTAACCCTTTATGGACTCGATTTAGCTAACCCAAAAGATTAAATATATTTCTTGTTTACATATCATATATTTCAATCAAGTATCACTTGCATTATGTTACTACTCATAATTCCTATATTTAGATCATATCTAAAAAGATTATGAATTAATATTTGACATTCAAATAAAACTCTCATAAATATTTGTATGTTTCATAACATAGACTACAAGCCATCATATCTCATATCTATGTTTTTATACTAAACATGCAAATATCATGCTTTTATACAACATCAATATAAAACATTTTTAAGAGTGAGTGTAATCTATATTTTGATGCCAAAGCTCAATTTAAATTTTCTTTAGACTAACCATCGATGATAAAACAATCACGGCAATATGTCACATAATACCTCATTGAATGGGTAATTTGGATTTTTAATCCATCTGTGACCATATGGCCTTATGATCAGTTTTAGCCATAATTACATAATTAATAAGAATATTAATTTACATGCAATAAATTAGATCAATATCAAAACCATGGCTCTGATACCATTTGTAGGGAGAAATAAACTCCGAGGCATGCATATTTTTAAAATTTGATAACTATTATCAATGCGAAAGCTAAAAGATTATATATTAATCTATCTAATATGCATCAAGATCATATCTTTGCCTTATATATAGGATCGCTTGATCTAAAATATGCATATAAATAATCATCAAGATCATATCTTGATCCTCAACGTAAGAAGTCATACTTCTTGCCTTGAATCATGCCTTAAGGTTTAGGGATCATATCACTTACCTTAAGGGTAGTTGGTAAATCCTTTTGTGCTCTGTAGCCGTTCAATCGTCCGGCCTCTAGTATCGTCCACGCGAAGCCCCGAATGATCAAATTTTTGAGAGTGCTAGCTCGCGAAAAAATGACTTTGCTGATCTTGAATCCTCCCACTTGAATCTTCCTCCACGATCCACCAAGCTTTTGCTAACACCAGAATCACAAGGATTTTCTATTCTAACCTTTTTAGAATTACAATCCACGACATGTCGTGTGTTATTGTTCTATATAATCTGGTGAGGGATGTCCTCTATTTATAGTCTAATTTTAGCCTGTCCATTGAATTCTGACATTAAGAATTCCATCGTTTGGCAAAAAGCAAAGAGACGCCGAACCAAAGAGGCGCAGAGCTTGGTTAATTCCGACGTTCGGTGAAAACCAAGGAGACGTGGCGTTTTGTTAATTCTGACGTCGGTGAGAACTAAAGATATGTGAATTCTAACACTTAAAATTTCATCACCTCGTTGATTCAAAGAGGCACATTAATTACACTTTAATTCTAACATTTAGAATTCTGATGGAAATGGTTTGGAGAGGATTAAATTAATACATTAAATTCTAAATAAGAATTTAATCTCTCAGACATTAGTTATCTCATCATGTGAGATACTTATGCGAGAGGTTTGGGTTCAGGTGATGGTTTAATCTGATCTAAATTTATTGGACTGAACCCACATATATCATGGTCCTAGCCCAAATCAAATTTGGCTAGTCCTGAATCTATTTAAATCCAAATCAAGTCTAATTTCAAATCAATATTTAAAATTGATTAGTCCTTCTAATAGACTTAAACCAAATTGAATCTTATTCACTTGTACTTAACCCAATTGAGATAATTCAATCAATCAAATTGATTAATTAAATCATATATGTTGGCCCAGATTGCAACCCAAGAGGGGGGGGGGTGAATTGGGTTCTTTTAAAAATTTAACACTTTAAAACTTAAAAATCAAATTTCACAAAGATTAAGTATGCTAGAGAATGAAGCAATAATTTAAAGCACAGTAAGAGAGAGATAGAGACAAGAGCACGATAAACACAAGATATTTATAGTGGTTCGGTGTATCCAACACCTACGTCCACTCCCAAGCAACCCTTGGGTCCACACTATAATCAACTGATTACAGTCGAGTTATTTTACAAGCTCACAACTCCAACTTGTTGTTTTACATGGGGTCACAACGAACCCAGCCGATTTTTTTGGGCTCACCAGCACAAAACCCAAACCCAAGCTAATCTAGCTTGTTCCCAAGGTAAACTACCTCAACTAATTCAATCCCCTGATTGAATTAGCAACACCAAATTGATTTAAAGTTTACAACAATGCAGAGCTCCTTAAACGAGCAAATAAACAATATAAGTAAACAAAGATTAGAAAAGCCTGTTGAAGCGAATTTGATGTGAGCTTTTCTTCTTTTCCTCTTCTCTCTTGAAGGGTTGAATCAGGCCTCAGCTCAGATTCTTCACAAGGATTGCAGATGAGAAGTTGGGAAAATCAGGCTTTTGCTCTCTTTTTCTTCACTTGAGAAATCTCCGATTTTGAGCTTGAATGCTTTGGATTTCTCTTTGAGCTTTCTGAAGTTGATGGATTTGAACTTTGACTCTTTCCTCTTTGATTTCTTGCTCAAGACTTCTCAAATTTTTCAAGTTGTTTTTTCTCTATTTTTTTCATCTCTTTTTTTAAACGGACGGTCTCCCTTTTTATAGATTCTCCTTAATCCATGATTAGGTGAAAAACTAGCCATTATTTTTGTCCTTGGATTCCTCCTACACACAAGAAAAGTAGCCGTTAGAGATTAGGTGAGAAAATGTTACCGTTGGAGGCCGTTCTGACATTTTGAAAATCCATTCCTGACAGGTTGGAGTCGGCTCCAACTTTTCAGGTGTCGGCTCCAAGTCGAGTATCCAAAAATAGAAAGTAAAAGTTCGTTGAGGAGTCGGCTCCAAAAAAGTTGAGTGTCGACTTGCCGCTTTCGGGTGTCGACTCCGCACTCCATAAGGTGTCGGCTCCAGAAATGCTCAAGAAAATACACTCTCTGTACTCAGGTTAGAGTCGGCTCCAGAAAAGTGTCGGCTCCCGAAATCTAGGTGTCGGCTCCCGAAAACTTGGTGTCGACTCGGAAACTGAAACAGAATGCTCTTTTCGGTGTCTCAGGTTGGAGTCGGCTCCGAAACTCTGGGTGTCGACTCCAAACCGTGCCAAAAATCAGGAAAACATCTGATCCGCCATGGGGTCGGCTCCAGACCATCTAGGTGTCGACTCCAGGCTCTGAATTTTAAAAATACTTTTGGCATTTGATTCAAAACAAGTTCTTTATACATTTTGATTGATCAAATATTTTTAATGCCTGAAACACTTGTTAAAACATAATGGATATACTCATGTCTTTTATTAATCATCAAAATCAATAATTGGGTCAACAATCTCCCCCTTTTTGATGATTATAAAAACATTGAGTATATGCATGATTTAAACAATAAGGTTTTCAAATCAAATTTCTCAAATATTTATCCCTCATAGATAAGCTCCCCCTAAATGAGGTAGCTCCCCTATGATACTCAATTTAATATCTATTCTTCTTTACTATTAAATTTATAATCATATCAAATTACATTTGATGCTTGATACCAATTAAACTTATTTCATCGAAATTATTTGATACCAATTCCTTAAGCTTGCTTGATACCCATTACTTAAGCTTGCATATGCAATCTTCTCTCCCCCTTTTTTGTAATCAACAAAAAGGTTAGAAAAGTTCAAGTTCAAATTAATCTTTCTCAAAAGAATAATCAAATTCAAAAATTCAAGTAGTTCATTCACAACATTCATTAATACCAAAAAGTAAACATTACATTTCAAAAAGAACTTCATTATATTAACTTCATTAACTTCATTACATCAAAATTCAAAACAATTAAACTGAACATCATCTTTTAATAACATCAAAAGAACTTCATTACAAGATAATCAAAAATTAGTTCTAAGAAGTCTTTGCAATTCTTCTACAATTTTTCCCATCCCTTCACTTTGAGTTCTAAAAATTCTTTTAGTCTTCTATCAACAAATGCACATGCAGTCATAATCTTGTCCTGAAGCTCAGCATTGCATTTGGAGTAAGTCTCTGAATCTCCACCAATATCTTTAAGTTCTTCAAAAATATTCTTGAGATCATTCTTAAAGATTCTGCGGAGGCTCCAAGGGTGGATTCAATCTTACCAATTCTATCATCCAAAGAGTAATACAATTCTCTTAAGTTCATCAAACTGTTATCAATCTCAGTTTTCATTTCTTCTTTGTGAGCAGCAAATAAACTTTTGAGTTGCTCTAACTGAATATCTGAAAATCCAATAGATGACATAGGTGGCGGTACAGGAACTGGAGCAGGAGCTGGAGGAGGTGAAGATCTGCTAGGCTCTGGTGAAGGATGCCTCACTGATGGACCAACCTCAGATGGTGCAGAAGTCCTAATCTCAGCGGCTCTCTCATCCAGATGGCCTTTTCTCCCATTGACCATTCACTTTAACAACCCATCCTGTGCACAGTAGCCAAGCTATAATAATCAGTGTGTCTAGGTTCTTTGATGGCTCATTGTCAGAAATACAATCCTTGACTTCTAAAACCATAGTTAAAATCATCCCATAAGGCAAAGATCTCCTTTTGCCCCCGGCCTCAGCCATATACCATATCATCATCCCAGCAAGATTAATAGGCTGACCCGTCAAGACACTGTCCATAACCACAATGTCTCGCTCTGAGACATACTCAAAACGGCCAGTCTTGGGAATAAGATCCTACTACAGATGTTGTGTAATAATCTAAGCTCCAAGGGCAACTGATTAGCCCTTCTTCAAATTCAGTTACTTCTCTTCCTAACATCCTTGATAAAGCATCAGATCTCTCACTATGAATATCAGCTAAGCCCAGTGACAGGATGCTCAAAAGATTTCCTAAACTTTGAAATGTAAGATGAACTCTCTTCCCTCTTACAGAACTGATTATCCCACCATCTCCCCTTGATAAATTAAAATAAAATTCCTTAACTAGGGCTGGATAAGTGGGAACATCCAAAGAGCATACCTTGTCCCAGCCGAGCTCCTTAATTGTCTTCCAATAGAAAACCCTCGGTCTCAAAGAAATCAAAATCCACTTTCCTTCCCATGGTAATACTCGCCCGCAAGGTATCTACCTGAGGAGAGGAGGGCTAGGATTATCCGAATGAGTTGAAGAGGAATCATCGCTTGGAGAGGCTTCACGGATAGGACGCCGAGCCGTACGCTTCCGGTGGTTACGGGAGCACCAAGGACCGATCCCTACTTAGGTGCCATAGAAATCTTAGGAAAGGTTGATTTGAGGGATTTTGGCTTTGGGAGGTTTGGAGAGGTTTTGGATAGAGTTTGGAAAGAGTGGAAATGAGAAGGTGTCGACTCTGCCCTAATAAAGTCAATTTGGGGCCACCAGGTGTCGACTCCCGCAAAGTCGGGTGTCGACTCAAGTCGCTAACACAGTTAGCGCTCGAACTGGAGTCGGCTCCGCTTAAGCGGGTGTCGGCTCCAAGGTCAGACAGAGAGCGACACAGACAAGGTGTCGACTCCACAAATTGAGGTGTCGACTCCACTGACAGTTTCAGAGAAAAATAAGAGTTTCAACATCCGAAACTTGTCAAAATAAATCAATAAATTTTGAAAAAATCTTTGGAATATGAGAATCAAATTGCTCAAATGTCTAGATAAATTGTCCTTAAAATCATGAGAGAAATCTCAAGAAATTGATGGAAATCTAGATAATCATTCCTTAAGGGTTTCAAAATCATTCCAAAGGATCACAAATCCCTAATTCACCTCTAAGATAACAAAATCTCTCTTCACTCAAAGGTTTTGTAAATATGTCAGCTAATTGTTCTTCAGTACTAACATAATCAAGGCAAATTTCATTATTAGCTACATGTTCTCTTATAAAGTGATATCTAATTTCAATGTGTTTAGTTCTTGAATGTTGGATTGGATTCTTAGTTAAATTGATTGCACTTGTATTATCACATCTAATAGGAGTTTTATCAAGTGTTATGCCATAATCTTCAAGTTGTCGCTTAATCCAAAGGATTTGAGCACAGCAACTTCCAGCTGCAACATATTCTGCTTCAGCAGTAGATAATGCAACCGAATTTTGCTTTTTGCTAAACCAAGAGATTAAGTTACTTCCTAAGAATTGACATGCACCACTTGTACTTTTTCTATCTAGTTTACATCCAGCATAGTCAGAGTCAGAATATGCAATTAAGTTCAGTGTTGAGTCTCTAGAATACCATAATCCTACATTTTTAGTTCCACTTAGATATCTTAAGATTCTTTTCACAGCAATTAAGTGAGATTCTTTAGGTTCTGATTGAAATCTAGCACATAGACAAACAGCAAACATGATATCAGGTCTACTTGCAGTTAAGTAAAGTAGAGATCCGATCATACCTCTATAGTATTTTTGATCTACTTTCTTACCGTCTTCATCTTTGTCTAATTTGCATGAAGGACTCATAGGTGTTCCAAGGGGTTTGATTGATTCCATTCCAAACTTCTTGAGAATTTCCTTTGTATACTTTGTTTGGTTGATGAAAATCCCTTCTTTGCTTTGCTTGATTTGAAGTCCTAGGAAGAAGTTGAGTTCTCCCATCATGCTCATTTCAAATTCACCCTATTAACTTAGCAAACTCTTGACACAAGAAATTGTTAGTAGCACCGAATACAATATCATCTACATATATTTGTACTACTAATAAATCTTTATCTTTTCTTTTCAAAAATAAGGTTTTGTCTACATTTCCTCTAGTGAAATCATTTTCAATTAGAAATTTGCTTAACCTATCATACCAAGCTCTAGGTGCTTGTTTTAAACCATATAGTGCTTTGTGCAATTTAAAAACATGATTTGGAAATTCATGATCTTCAAAACCAGGTGGTTGTTCCACAAAAACTTCCTCATTTATAAAACCATTTAAAAATGCACTTTTAACATCCATTTGAAATAAATTTATGTTCATATGACATGCAAATGCAAGTAGTAATCTAATTGCTTCTAATCTAGCTACAGGTGCAAAAGTTTCATCAAAATCAATTCCTTCTTCTTGATTATATCCTTTTGCAACTAATCTAGCTTTATTTCTAATTACTATGCCATTTTCATCCAATTTATTTCTAAATACCCATTTAGATCCTATGACTGAATGATCTTTAGGTCTATCAACTAAGGACCATACATTATTCCTAGTAAATTGATTTAATTCTTCTTGCATAGCTAGCATCCAATTACTATCTTTTTCAGCTTCTTCAATGGTTTTAGGTTCAATTTGAGATACAAATGCAAGATGATTATTGATATTCCTCATAGATGATTAGTTCTTACACCTTGAGATGGATCACCTATAATCAATTCCTTTGGATGACCATAGGCATATCTCCAATCTCTAGGAAGATCTACCTCATTATGATTAGTATCAATAACATCAACCCTAGAAGAATCATCATCTTTAGCTTCTTGTTCATGATCTGAAGATACATCTATATTTAATTTTTCAATGTCTCTTTCTAATATGTTTGTATCTTCCTCATCATCAATCTTTTCTGAACTTGATGCTAAAGATTCATCAAAGACTACATGAATAGATTCTTCTACAATTAAGGTTTTCTTGTTAAATACTCTATAGCTTTGCTAGTTGTTGAATATCCTAAGAATAAGCCTTCATCAGATTTTGCATCAAATTTTCTAAGATTATCTTTTCCATTATTATGAATAAAACATTTACAACCAAATACATGAAAATAACCTATTTTTGGTTTTCTATCATGCCATAATTCATAAGGTGTCTTCTTAAGTATTGGCCTAATTAGGGCTCTATTAAGGATGTAACATGCGTGTTTATAGCTTCCGCCCAGAAGTACTTTGGGAGTTGGCTTTCACATAGCATGGTACGGGCCATGTCTTCTAAAGTCCTATTTTTTCTTTCTACAACTCCATTTTGTTGTGGTGTTCTAGGTGCTGAAAAATTATGATGAATGCCATGTTCAGTGCAGAAATTTTCAAACAAGTGATTTTCAAATTCTATACCATGATCACTTCTAAGAGACACTATGGTGTTTTTTCTCATTAGTGACTTTCTTGAAAAACTTCAGAAATATTGAGAAAGTCTCATCCTTATGAGCCAAAAATACCCAAGTGTATCTAGAATAATCATCTACTATCACAAGACCATATTTCTTTCCTCCTAGACTAGTAGTTCTAGTAGGTCCAAAAAGGTCCATGTGAAGTAGCTCCAGTGGCCTAGAAGTGGAAACAATATTTTTAGATTTGAAAGAGTTTCTAGTTTGTTTTCCAAATTGACATGCATCACAAATTCTGTTGTTTTCAAAATCTAACTTCGGAAGTCCTTTAACTAAGTCCATTCTGATTAATTTTGAAATTAGGTGTGTGCTTGCATGACCTAATCTACGATGCCATAACCATCCAATCTCATTTACATTAGCATTATTAGCTACTAAGCAATGATTACTAGTAGACAAATTGTTTAAATCAATTAAGTATACATTGTCATTTCTGTTTCCAATAAATATAATGCTATTGTCAATGGATTAGAAACAGTGCAGATAGAAGCTTCAAATGAAACTTTGAAACCTTTATCACACAATTGGCTAATACTGATTAAGTTATGCTTTAAACCATCTACATACAGAACATTCTCAATGAAAGTAGTTGGAGTTATCTGAATTTTACCAAATCCCATTATCTGGCCTTTACCATTATCTCCAAAAGTGACAACTCCTCCTCTTTTATCTTCAAGGGTGATGAATTGATCCTTATCACCCATCATGTGTCTTGAGCAGCCGCTATCAAGATACCATTTTGTTTTGATCTTTTGGCCGCAAGACACTCCTGCAAAGTGATCAAACTTTCTGTTTAGGTACCCAAGCCTTCTTGGGTCCTTCATGGTTAGTAGCAATAAAGATTGTTCCTTTTGGAACCCATATTTTCCTTCCTTTACTACTTAAATTCTTGTTAATTTTCTTAAAATTACATTTAAAGGCTTTATGTCCCTTTTTGTTACAACAATGATATGAAACTTCATTTTTATCTTGTTCTTTTCTAAAGAAGTTTTTGACATACTTTTGTTTTATATTAGGCCTATAACCTAATCCAGCCTTATCAAATATAGCTCTTTGATTACTCAATTAAATTAAGTTTTTCAGAACTATATATAAATTTATCAACTATATTTTTGTATTTATCAACTTCCTTCTTTAATCCATCATTTTCATTGAAATTGATCCTTTTTCTTTAATCAAAACTTCATTTTCTGATTTCAATTTTTTAACTTTATGAGTAAGATTATCTTTTTCTTTGATAAGATTTAGATTATCGTTTTTCAATGATTTGTTTTTCTTTTTAAGGCTTTAAAATCATCAACTAGTTCATTGAATGTTCAAACAATTCTTCAAAAGTAAAGTCATTAGCTTCGGTACTTACCTCATCATCCCTGTTGCCACAAGACAGATGTTTGCAACTTCCTTTTGTTCCTCCTCGGAAGAGGATTCATCACTATCGCTCATGTTGCAATGTATGCCTTTTTCTTCTTCTTGTAGTTATTTTTTTTAGTTGAGGACAATCATATCTAAAGTGCCCCGGTTTCTTACACTCGTAGCAAATTAGGGGGTCTTTCTCTTTGTCTTTATCCTTATCCTTTTCTTTTTCTTTTTCGCCTTCCATCTTAATTCCTGATTTCCTTTTATGAAAGGGTTTCCTTCTTCTCATGAATTTCTTGAACTTTCTAGCAAGAAGAGCTGTCTCATCATCATCTTCATCCTCACTGCTGCTTTCCTCAATTTTGCAGCCTTAAGAGCTATAGTCTTCTTCTTTTTAACTTCTTCCTCTATGTGCTGCTTCATGGTTAACTCATGGGTCATTAGTGATCCAAGTAGCTCCTCCAAAGGTAAATGTTGAGGTCCTTGGCTTCTTGGATTGATGTCACCTTTGCTTCCCATGTCCTTGAAGTGACCTAAGAATTTTACGAACCAATTCAGAGTTAGTGTAGGTCTTGCCAAGACTTTTTAGACCATTTACAATATCGGTGAATCTAGTATACATGCATGCTATAGTTTTAGTTTGTTCCATGCTAAATAATTCATACTTAGGAACAAGAATATTAATCTTAGATTCTTTAACTTGATTTGTACCCTCATGGGTAACCTCTAATCTATCACATATTTCTTTTGCGGAATTATGTAGAGATACGATTAAATTCGTTTGCATCTAAGGAACAATATAAAACATTCATGGCCTTAGCATTGAGCTGAGCCATTTTCCTATCATTATCATTCAATCCTTTCGGGTTTAGGAAACAATAGAACCATCAATCATGTGTGTGGGTGTGCTAGGTCCATTAATTATGACACTCCATAATTCATAATCTGAAGCTTGAATGAATATCCTCATTCTTGCTTTCCAATATGAATAGTTGGAACCATTAAACAAAGGAGGTCTATTAGTAGAATAACCTTCAGCAAATGAAGATCCAGCTTGAGCTACCATTTGGATCTTTAGCTCTTGATCGTGTGATCAAATAAACAATGAGCACTTGCTCTGATACCAATTGTTGGCCCAGATGGCAACCCAAGAGGGGGGGTGAATTGGGTTCTTTTAAAAATTTAATACTTTAAAACTTAAAAACCAAATTTCATAAAGATTAAGTAAGCTAGAGAATGAAGCAATAATTTAAAGCATAGTAAGAGAGAGAGACAAGATCATGACAAACACAAGATATTTATAGTGGTTCGGTGTATCCAACACCTACGTCCACTCCCAAGCAACCCTTGGGTCCACACTATAATCTACTGATTACAGTCGAGTTGTTTTACAAGCTCATAACTCCAACTTGTTGTTTTACACGGGGTCACAACAAACCCAGCCGGTTTTTCTGGGCTCACCAGCACAAAACCCAAACCCAAGCTAATCTAGCTTGTTCCCGAGGTAAACTACCTCAACTAATTCAATCCCCTGATTGAATTAGCAAACACCAAATTGATTTAAAGTTTACAACAATGCAAAGCTCCTTAAATGAGCAAATAAATAATATAAGTAAACAAAGATTAGAAAAGCCTGTTTGAAGCGAATTTGATGTGAGCTTTTCTTCTTTCTTCTTTTCCTCTTCTCTCTTGAAGGGTTGAATCAGGCCTCAGCTCAGATTCTTCACAAGGATTGCAGATGAGAAGTTGAAAAATCAGGGCTTTTGCTCTCTTTTTTTTTACTTGAGAAATACTCCGATTTTGAGCTTGAATGCTTTAGATTTCTCTTTGAGCTTTCTGAAGTTGATGGATTTGAACTTTGACTCTTTCCTCTTTGATTTTTGCTCAAGACTTCTTGATTTTTCAAGTTATTTTCTCTCTATTTTTTTCATCTCTTTTTTTTTAAATGGACGGTCTCCCTTTTTATAGATTCTCCTTAATCCATTATTAGGTGAAAAACTAGCCGTTATTTCTGTCCTTGGATTCCTCCTACACACAAGAAAAGTAGCCGTTAGAGATTAGGTGAGAAAATATTACCGTTGGAGGCCGTTCTGATATTTTAAAAATCCGTTCCTGATAGGTTGGAGTCGGCTCCAACTTTTCAGGTGTCGGCTCCAAGTCGAGTATCCAAAAATAGAAAGTAAAAAGTTCGTTGAGGAGTCGGCTCCGAAAAAGTTGAGTGTCGACTCGTCGCTTTCGGTGTCGACTCCGCACTCCATAAGGTGTCGGCTCCAGAAATGCTCAAGAAAACACACTCTCTGTACTCAGGTTAGAGTCGGCTCCAGAGACTATAAGTGTGTCTCCCAAAAACTTGGTATCAACTCCGGAAACTAAAACAGAATGCACTTTTCGGTGTCTCAGGTTGGAGTCGGCTCTGAAACTCTGGATGTCGACTCCAGACCATGCTAGAAATCAGGAAAACATCTGATCCGCCATGGGGTCGGCTCCAAACCATCTAGGTGTCAACTCCAGGCTCTGAATTTTGAAAAATACTTCTGGCATTTGATTGAAAATAAGGTTCTTTATATATTTGATTGATCAAATATTTTTAATGCCTAAAACCCTTGTTAAAACATAATGGATATACTCATGTCATTTATTAATCATCAAAATCAATAATTGGGTCAACAATATATGATTCTCAATCGTTGATCAGCAAATAGATCATCCTAGGAAACTTCTATGCGTGTGACTCTCTAGGTTCGAACCTAAGCCGATAGCATAAAAATAACTTTCTATACTAATCGATGTGCCCATCTAGCAATGGAACCCGACGTCCGGATAGGTCGAAGAGTTTCCGAGCAAACTCCAAGAACCCTAAGAAATAGTTACCGTATAATTTATCCTCTTGACCATAAATGCTAAGGATGGCTTAAGAGCCTATCAACTCTAAACAGTGAATCCATAAAGTGATTTAAATTTTAGTGATCATGTGACTTTCACATGAAGTGCCTTGGCCAAGGTCTTGCTAAATTGAAACACAAGCATTTCTCCTTTTAACGGGATAGGTTAAATTCCATCTTGATCCACAACAAACTACCATAAGTACTTGACTACACCCAGTAACCTTTCGTAGCTGGATTAGAAATCTAGGTGGTCCGGCACCTAAGTACAATGAGTTGCTTGCAAGTCACCAGTTGTGATCTTCAGGTCTAAAGGATACTTATACACATATCTTCTCGGATTAACTCTTGGCAGTAGAGTATCCAGAAATGAGTCATGTTCGGTGAAATGTACTCCTACACTTTTACCTGTACGTCATACTAGTGTCTCTACACTCCTTGGTTAAGAGGACAACCAACAAATATGATATACAACATCCTATAATTGATAGTACTATGGCCCTGTCATAGTATATCATTTGGTCGCGAACTCTTTTAAGGACCTTCAAAGATAAATCCTCCTTTATCGTGAAGGAAGATCCTAAGGGCTTCATTACTATTAGGAGTTTTAAGAAGATGTTCTTGTAATGAATAAACTGCCAAATAACTTTTATTAATATATCAATTTATATACAATTTATATTAGCACAATCATCAAATGATTGGCTTTAGGATATAATTCCCAACAACTTCGGCTTCTTCGTTGGCTTGTGGATGCCCGACTGATGTGAGGCAGTGACAGATTCCATGCTCCTTACAAAACTCTCGGAACTTAGGGTTATCAAACTACTTTCCATTGTCGGTGATGATGGTATGCGGGAGGCCGAAGCGACAAATAATGGATCTCCACACGAAGTCCTTAGCCCGAGCTTCGGTTATCTGGGCAACTGCCTCGGCCTCGACCCACTTGGTGAAGTAGTCAATGGCGACAAATAAGAACTTTCTCTGTCCTGTGGCGAGGGGAAACGGGCCAAGGATGTCCATCCCCCAATTAGCAAAGGGCAAGCGGAGGAAATAGGGACCAAGTTGGCTGAGGGGAGCCTCTGAATATTAGAATGTCTCTGACAAGGGTCGCAGGCTCGGACGAGATCGTCAGCGTCCTTTTGCATGGTGGGCCAATAATACCCCTGATGCAGCACCTTGTGGCATAAGATCGGCTCCCTAGATGGTTGCTGCAAATTCTCTTATGCACTTTCCGAAGAGCATAATCAGCCTCAGATGGGCGAAGGCACTTAAGCAGCGGCATGGAGAAGGACCGCTTATACAGTTGGTCATCGATCAGCACATAATGGGTGGCCTGCAATTTCAGCTTTCTTGCTTCCTTTCGGTCGGCTGGGAGCAACCATTCTTTAAGATACTTAAATATGGGGTCAAACCAGGATGGTTCGACCTCGACCTACATCACTCAGTCAGCCTCCACGATGCTGGCTTTTCCAGAATCTCTAGGGGAAACTTTCACTCGGAATCCATCGATTCCATGGTTGCCAGCGGGACAATAGGTCGGTGCGTGCATTCTCAGATCTTGGGATTTGAATGACTTCAAACTCGGGGAAATGGAAAGTAAGTCCCGCACCTCTTGAAGATATCGAATCATTTTCGGCTCTTGGGCCTTGAACTCGCCCTGCACGTGACCGGCCACCAACTGAGAGTCGGTAAAGGCGTTCAACTTCTTCACTTTAAGGTCATGAGCAATTCGGAGTCCAGCAAGCAGAGCTTCATACTCGGCTTCATTATTGGAGGCTGAGAAGGAGAAGCAGACGTCGTATTCGAAGGTCGCCCCCTCTGGGCTGGTGAGGATTAAGCTAGCACCAGAGCTATTGGCATTAGATGATCCGTCAATGTAGAGCAGCCACAAGGCATCAAATCTCGGATGCTTAGAGGAGTCTGGATTGGAGCCATCCTCGGGGATAGTGCATTCGAGGAGGAAATCAGCTAGAACTTGGGCTTTGATGGCCGGACGAGGTTGGTATTGGATGTCATGCTCGCTTAGCTTGATGGCCATTTGGTCATTCTCCCTGATGTTTTCGGACGATGGACCACCACTTTGATGGGTTGGTCGGTCAGGACTGTCACAGAATGTGCTTGGAAATATGGTTGCAGCTTCCGGACCGATGTTATCAGGGCTAAAACTAACTTCTCAATCTGGGTGTACCTCGTCTCGGCATTTTGGAGCAGTTTGCTGACATAATAGATTGGCTTTTGGGTCTTGTTCTCTTCTCTGACCAATACTGAGCCAATGGCGCCTTCCAAAACTGCTAAGTACAAGAACAACATTTCCCCGGATTCAGACTGTGAGGAGGGGTGGAGAGCCGAGATACCTTTTGAGGTCCTCGAACGATTTTTGACACTCGGGAGACCATTGGAAATTCTTAGCTGATCGGAGAGCTTTGAAGAAAGGGAGGCATCTCTCGCTGATCGAGCCACGAAGTGGTTGAGGGCCGTGATCCTCCCAGTCAGGGGCTGGACTTCCTTGATGGACGCTGGAGGCATCATTTGCTGAAGGGCATGGATCTTCTGCTGATTGCCTCAATGCCTCGTTGGGAAACCATGAAGCCTAGAAACTTCCCAGAATTGACGCCGAAGGCACACTTAGTCGGGTTGAGCTTCATTCGATATTTTTGGAGTGTCGCGAAGCTCTCTAAGAGATCCTCAATAAGCTGGGATGCTTCTTTGCTTTTGATCAGCATATCGTCGATATACACCTCCATGTTACGGCCAATCTACTCCTTAAAGACCTTGTTAACTAGCCTTTGGTAAGTAGCACCTGTATTTTTCAGACCGAAAGGCATGACACGGTAACAATAAGTACCACGGTTGATTATGAAGGCGGTCTTTACTTCATCTCGGGCACCATTCGGATTTGGTTGTAGCCCAAATAGGCGTTCATGAAGGCCAGCATCTGGTGACCCAAAGTAGCGTCTACAAGTTGGTCGATCCAGGGGAGAGGGAAGCTGTCCTTTGGGCATGCCTTGTTGAGGTCGGTGAAGTCGATGCAGATCCGCCACTTGCCATTCGACTTCTTCACCATAATGACATTTGACAGCCAGCTAGGATAATTTATCTCCCAAATGAAATTCGTCTTGATAAGCTTGTCGACTTCTTCCTCAATAGCCTTCTGTCACTCGGGGGCGAAGCTTCTTTTCTTCTGCTTAATGGGCCGGGACATCTCATTCACATTGAGACGGTGGACGAGAACATCTGGGCTGATCCCCGGTGTATTAGAAGCAGACCAGGCGAAGACATCAGCATTCTTTCGAAGAAAGTCGATCAGCTCTAGCCGAGGTTTCCCCTTCAGTAGCGACCCGATCTTTATAGTTCGGTCGGGCTGGGCTTCGTTCAGTGGTACCTCCTTCAGCTCTTCGGCTGGCTCTCCTCGATGCTCGGCAAAATCCTTCCGAGCATCCAGTCCGTCAACCTTGGGCAGTTTGGATTGAAGGCTGGCGACGAAGCATTGCCGAGCCATAGCTTGGCATCCTTGAACTACACCAATTCCCCATTCAGTGGGGAACTTCATGACTAGATGCGGGATGGAGACAGCAGCTCTAAGGGACATTAGGCCGGGTCTTCCAAAGATTGCATTATAGGGCGATCGAAGCTTGGTCACCAGAAAATCTGTGTGAACATTGGCAACACAGGGCCAGGTTCCTGCTCGGACTGTCAAGGTCACGACCCCCTCTGGGGTATAACATCGCCGGTAACCCCATTAGGGTGAGTCTACGGCTCGAAGACTCTCCATGAGCAGTTTCATCTTTGCAAACATATCAAGGTACAAAACATTGACAGAGCTCCCACTATCAATAAGAATTTGGCTTACATCATAATTGTTTAGATTGAGAGATACAACCAGCGCATCATCATGCGGGAACTATATCTACTTGAGATCATCATCGGAGAAGGAGAGCTCATCAGTCTGTGCTCTCTTTGACGCCGAATCTTCTTCATCATCCTGCTGGCCCGACGGACTACCGACTGCCTTGATCACATTGATATGGCCAACAACCAAAGGATTTGGAGGAGGAGGATGCTGAGGCTCAGGCTGGCGGTCACCCCTATCTCTTGGCTCGAGCGCTCCTCTAAATTGGTTCAGTCTGTCCCACTGGATGAGCCTCTCGATTTCATTCTTCAGCTGCCAGCATTCCTTGGTGTCGTGGCCATGATCCTGGTGGTAGCGATAGTACTTGGTGGGGTCTCTTCAAATTGCATTCCCTCAGAGAGGAGGCGGTCGAGGGAGTTGGTGCTCTATCTCCATGAGGATCTGTACCCTCGGGGCAGTAAGCGGGGTGAACCGGTTGAACCTCCTAGGCGGGCTCCGAGGACGGTTCCTCGACGGCGGCAGAGGAACCCTTTGGCGGTGAGGTGGGCTCAACTGACGGATAGATCGGTATTTGTCTGAGCCCTTGGACTCCTTCTTCTTTGCTAGCTCAGCGTGGACAGTCCTCTACGATTCCTCGACTCTGGCGTACTTATCCGCCAGTGCCATCATATCGGAGAGGTTTGGAGGGTAACTGACCTCCAACGCCAGGTAGAAGTCACTCTCCTTTAACACTCCGTCCGCTAGGGCGGACATGGTCATCTCATGGTTAAGGTGATCCACTTCCAGCATGGCAGTGTTAAAACGATCGAGATAGTTCTTCAAGGATTCCCCCTCTCTCTGCTTAACCTCGGAGAGGGAATCAGATCTCTGCCGATGACGGTGGCTGCTGATGAACTGGCTGATGAAGAGGTGACTCAGCTCATCGAATGAACCAACAGAACCTGGTTTTAAGGTGTTAAACCAGGTTCGAGCGGATCCTCTAAGGGTGGAGGGGAAGGCGCGATAGAGAATCGCATATGATGTCCCATGGAACATCATGATCGATCGGAAGCTACTGAGGTGGTCGTCGGGATTGGAGGATCCGTGATAAGGCTCGATGGCGGGCAGCTTGACATGGGAGAGAATCACTTCTCCCATGATCTTCTTGGAGAAGGGAATGCCCTGCTCCGCCTTATGCTGAAGCGGATGGGCCTGCTTGGCAGCGTTCAACTCTTGGCCCATCTCCCGGATCTATCGGCGGATCTCCTCTTCGGGCATAGCAAGAGGGGCTGGGCAAGGAGAATGCGGAGACGGTGTCGAGTCGTGGCGAGAGAACACCGAAGAGAGGGATCGGGCCCACCAAGATCTAGGAAGATCCTTGTCGTAGACCCCTTGCGGAGCTGGCCCAACTCCCTTAGGACGACAAGGGGGGTCCATGACTCCTTGCGGACCGAAAGAAGAGATTGCTGGAGGAATGGGGGCCACGGCCTTCTCAGGAAGGTACGGAGCAGGAGAACCTAGACGGAGAGCTTCAGGGCGCCCTTGAATCAGATGGGTCAGACTTGGACCTACTGGACAAGTGTAGCAAACTGGTCCTAGGTCACTGGGGCCACTGGTGGCGATGGAGTCTCAACTAGTGGTGGCGGCGGTGCCACACTTTTCACCGGATCAAGTCTTTGGTAGGCGACTTGGTCCTGGGCTTCAGAAGTAGCCCTCCTTCGATTGGCCATTGGAGGGGTTCTATTCAAGATCGAGATCCTTATCTCCTTTTTTTCAAGTTTATGGGATTTGAGGGCCCTTTCTCTAGCGCCAATTTATTGTTGCTGGAATCCATCCTCCGACTCGGGCGCGATCGAGCTTTAGATTGGGCTCCCTCCTAGGCAGACCTGTAAAACAATCCTCACGCGAGAGGCGTTGGAGGTGGCCCTCTGCGGAAGACCCTCAGACGCTCAAGTCAGTGGAGATCAAAAACGAACAAATATAGGGAGAAGGCTCTCGCTGAAGAGTCCCTCCAGGGTGGCCTTTTGGGAGCTCCGAGCAGAGCGTTAATGGCGGAAAGGGGTGAGCAGAGATAGAATGAGAGTAATGTTGAGAATGCATCAGGAATGCCTTACCTTAGAGAATCTAGGATTGTGCTATTTATAGGCAATCACCTGATTCTTTGAGCGTGTCATAGGAGGTCTGAAAGTTATTGGGATTCGAGGCTGATTCAAATCAGGCTGTTCTGAGGCTGGTAGGATCCGTATCTAGTTAGTTAGAGGATTGATGGCCAAGAGGGCTATCCGGCGCTTTGAGATTCAACGATCATATAGGCTCTAGGCCGTTTCTGATAGTATAGGCATGATTGCCTATGTGGATCATTGTTTGGTCATCGTGGTTCCGCAGAGGTAGGTGCCTGAGTACCTTGGTCGGGCCGAGTTATGGACCGCTCTGGCTTGGGCCGAGATATATGGATCGCTCGGACTTGGGCCAAGAGATATGGATCGCTCGGACTTGGGCTGAGACATAGGGATCGCTCAGGCTGGGGCCGAGAGATAGGGATCGCTCAGGCTGGGGCCGAGAGATAGGGATCGCTCAGACTAGGACCGATACATAGAGATCGCTCGGGCTGGGGCCAAGAGATATGGATCGCTCGGACTAGGACCGAGAGATAGGGATCGCTCAGGCTGGGGCCGAGAGATAGGGATCGCTCGGACTAGGACTGAGACATAGAGATCGCTCGGGCTGGGCCGAGAGATAGGGATAGCTTCGGCTAGAGCCGAGAGATAGGGATAGCTCGGCTAGCGAGGCATAGAGATGTAATCCGTACCCGAGGAATCCTTGGTTCGCCGAGGGGCTAAAGTGCCTCGATCCACCGAGGTATAATGGTTGGTTCATTTCTTGCGGGCACCGCGCAGCGAGTGAGAGTCAGGGCCGATCCTAACCCCTTGCACGGTTATCAATGCAATGACAATTTTATCCCTCAACAATGCTAAATGGTACATATATATCCGTAGGGTGGATGAGCATTATCCTTTTCTATAACTAGGCCTTGGATATATTTGAGGACATACATAATTTTTTCATTTCTTTGATCTAGTCTCAAGCCATTCTCAAATAATAAATAGATTAATAGAGATAACTCCTCAATTTTAATTTATATAGCTAGGTAAATAACATTACAATTGCACATATCTAAGTACTCAAGTTGCATCATTAGACAATTATGAGTTTAGTTAGTCATATTGCAAATTGTTCTAACCCAATGCAGCCATTTTTTATACGAGTGACATTTAGGTCAGTTGGAAACAGATACAAGTTGGATCCAATATAACTTAGGTCAAAAATCTTTCAGAATCCAACCATTTTATTAAACATGTAACCTAAGCTACATTGAGTTGAAAGTTAAATGGATTAAACCAGTCAACTCAGTCTAATCTATTAGATATCCAGGAGCCCTGGTCATCTTAGAGTGCATTGTATTCGGTGATTAAATCATTCTTTTATATAATTGACTTGGTATCTGCATGGCTACTAGAACTACGTACCATTGAATTAAACGATGCTAAATTGCTATAACGAGGACCGGTATTTGGCACCCAATGGTCGGTATCCTTCTCCCGTTCTGGAGTGACTCCTTGCTTCATTCCTTTCATCAGAGAGACCATGAGATTCCATTGAGGGATAATGATAATAGGGTCCCACTCAGGCTTGGCTGATGGGTGATCCAGGGTTCATGTAAGCGAAGCTTGATCTGGCAATTGAGTTCCTGTTCTTGGAGGATTGTTTGGACTGGCTGGGCTCAAATATGACTTCATTTGGTGGTAATTTAACACAGAATATATAGACCATTAATCTGATCTATGAATGAGTTAGTCATGAGCAAAGATGCGAAATTAATTTTATTCTGTAAAACAGTACCAGTCTTAGTGTTGAACGACAAAAAAAAGAAAAGGAAAGAGAGATAAATTGAATCTATAAGTCATATTACAAAAGCAAATAAGTTGCTTAAACTTTATCATATTGGTTTACATGATTTACCTCTTAAAAGAAAAAGGAATACGTACATACATAACCAACTTCTAGCAAAATTGAAAAGAAGGCCACACCCCAAAAGCTGGTAACACCAATTTTGAGGGACCGGAATTGATTTGATTGTGGTATATTCATGACACTTTAGATAAGAACTTCGGTTGCTACTCTTTAACTCAAATTTTTGTATCCATAAATTTTTTTATTCATTGATTTTTTTTTTTTGGCATCAATTTGAATCATTTGCATCGACAAATCTTAGCTCCAATCATCGGTGATAATATTTTTGATCGGTGATGATGATCAGCTGCACCAAACAATATGCTTACAATCAAATCTCTCTATAAATTTCTTAATTGTGATGGTTTAATATGGTCTTTTCATAAAATTATTTGATAACACCGTACATTACAATTCAAGGTATTCGGTATTCCATTGGATATAGTTTTACGAAGTTGATTTCATATGGAAAATTTTAGAGGCATGAGATCAGTTAGCTTGCGTTATATATCGATTGATTTAGTTAAAAAGAATCTTTCTCAGCAAAAAGTCTTCCATCGATTCCTTTTAAGGCACTCCATTTATATATGTAGGAATTAGAAACAAGAAACATACCTTATTTCGATGGCAGCGGAAGCAGCGGATCATCAGTCATCGGGGCCTACCAAAGTCCACAGTGCGTCCACACCCCTAAGCCACAGTTTTGGTAAGGAAGAGAAAGAAAAAGGCTTCTATGTCTCCGTATCTCCGCCCTTACCCCTTAGAAGACTCCTCGTGTCTTCTTTGTTATATAAATCGGATAAGACGAGAGAGCAGATAAGACCGAGGAATACTAAGAGTCCCAGAGTTACGAAGAGTCCCATCTCCTGAGACTCTGTGTGGTCGCTGACGTGGCACCCAGGTCAACAATCTCCCACTCGTCCACATAGGAACAATAACCTCAACTCTCTCAACATGCAGTGCGATGGGATGTACGACCCGATGAAACTCACACACAGTGACACATAATGGATATACTATATAAGTTAATAAATAACTAACGCATTGAACAGAAATATAATCCAATCCCGTTTGTGTCCTAGATAATTCATCACACCTGATCAAGCACTCTCAATCCCTCAAGAGATCTTCCCTGAGCAGTACTTGAAAAACACAAAGTTATAATGTTTGTATCCATAATCACATGCAACTCACACACATGATTTCCCGGGCAATGGATCACAAACATAAGGTGTGGTCTGGTGCGGGCACCAGGATCAAGCAGAGGATTCTTAACCCTCTGTGGATATCTGATTAGATATGATTCAAGTTTTGAGTTGGGAAATAAAGTTTAGTTTATTTTAAGTCTCGTTCAGTTCATTTTATTCTAAATTGAGTCCTATTCAGTTCAGTTTATTTTAATGTGAGTCATGTAGTAAGTTCATCAGCTTACAAAAGGAGACATCAGTATTGGAGCAGAAGACAAGGCCATCACAATCAGATAGAGCATTTGCTAAATTCAAGTTGGTGCCACACTTACTTCAAGCAGCCCACATGCTATCTAGCAGAGCAAGCAACCTTTCTGATCTGGATGATCATTTTTCTTATCTGGATGCCACAGATTTTATGCTGAATCCAGTTGCTGCTGATTGCATCTAGAAGATCACCTTCCTCATCTGGACGCTACAGATTTCATGCCAAATTAAGCTGCCGCTGATTGCATTTCAATCATATCTAGAAGATCACCTGCCTCATCTGGATGCTATAGATTTCATGCCGAATCCAGCTGCTGCTGATTGCATCTAGAAGATCACCTTCCTCATCTGGATGCTGCAGATTTCATGCCAAATTTGATTAGGGAGCCTTTTTTTTCTTTTCTCTCTTTCCATATCTGTATTTTCTTGGGCCCCAAGTCTCTTACTCTATAAAAGAGACCCTCTTGTATGAATGATGTATCTTTTATTATTAATCAATCAATCCAAGTTTTGAGTTATTTTGATTTTGTTAATTGGTTCTCTGGTACTCTTGTTTCCCTCCTGCGCGTGCCAACATCCCAAGTCTTCAAGAGAAACCCTGGCCGCCACCTTTGTCTTCCAATAGTGGATGCCCAAGAGCCCTTGGCCGGCCTCCCCTTTTCCCTACTCCTTCCTTGTCTCTTAGTCTCTATTCTAAATTTTCCTATTATTCTTTAACCCTTGTATGGTGATCTTGCAGATCTCTCAGTAGCTATGAATCCAGGATTCAAGGTGATCATCATCCAGGTCAGCGGATATTTGGCCGCAGATCCGTGGGCTCAAGGCTTGGTCATCTAGGGTGCATCTGCTAGGCAGAGCAACCCCTTCAACACTTTGATCTTACCCCTCTTGCCAGGTATACCCCTAATCTACTAGTAACTTTATTGTACCAAGGCTTCTTAGCCTTGGCGGTCCTTCTTCCTTATTTTTTAGGAACTATTTTGCGTGCGGATTTACTATAAATTTTTCTGAATCCCTCTAGGCTATTACTTTGAGAGAATAATAAACTATAATTATTAATCATTAAAAAAAAAGAAAAAAATTACTTACATGTGAATCGGTCCTGCATCAGTTTGGTATCAAAGCATAGTTAGGGTTTAATTTTAATTCACATTATTATCAGTATATTATCTGTTAATTGAATTGTTTCTATCTGCATACATATCAAAAAATTACAAAATTTATTTCTCTAGATTCATTATAATTTAAAGTATTTTTCTTTATTTTTAAGAATTTAATTCAATCTGTGAATTAATTGCATGCCTGATTACTCATAAAAAAATGTAAAAATTCTTGAGATTTTGTTAATTTTTGAGGATTTAATTCGATATGTGAAAAAAAAGATTCTAAGATTTATTGCTATTTACAGATTTCTGGATTAGGGTTTATGTTTTACATGTCATTCATCTGCATTAAATTACTCTTAAAGGCTTTCATTGATGTCAGATAAGGAAGGGATTGAGACCCCTTCCTTGGCCCAAAACAACCACCTGTGCATGCCGATCCCAAGCCTTTAATCTAAAACTGAGTAGCAACTTAATTAACATTTTCCCTAGAGGGCTAGGGACACCAACAGTCGGTTTAGTGTACTGAAGGAGACTAGTACAAATCAATCTGGCGTGTGCTATGAAATTGGTGTCTAGAAGGGAGGTCAAATGTCAAACGACTTAAGCGGAGTGTTGGGTTATTCTAATTAAGCACCTGCAATTTGCAAGACAAGCCTCCCCCCCTTTCACCTGTCCCAACTGGCCAATTGAAAAGTTACTGTTAGATTGGCTTGCATTAAGCCAAATCCTTTACTCTGGATGACTAGGTCTAGCATACCGTAGTCTGAGTCAGTCTGAGTCTTATATGCTTGATTGTGCTTGCATGTGCACTAGATCAGGAGCATCTTTTTGCCCGTCACCACCTCCATTAAAGGCTGAACCCATGGCTAATCAAAGCATTGATGATCACTTAAGGATTATCACTGAACAACTAGCCCAAATGAACCAAGACATCAAGCAATCTGAGGCTAGATTAGGGTCCAGGTTCGATCAAGTCGAAACTAGGTTGAGCATCCTAGAAGAAGCCTGTGAGCCCCACACTGAGTCTGATCATGAGACCCCACCTCATCCTAGAAGAGCCCAATAGCCTGACCTCTACATAAGGCCAAACCCTAGGAGACCACTTCGACCTGATCCAGTCTTAGATGTCCTCCCTAGGGGACCCAATCATGAGGCAGTAGACCAAAAAGAAAGAGCCCTTAGAAGTGTCAGACTTAAAGCACCTACTTTCGATGGCTCTATGGACCCTAAGGACTACCTAGATTGGGAGGAAGGGATGGACCAGTACTTTGACTGGTACGACATGTCTGAAGAGCATAAGTTTAAGTTTGTCAAGTTCAAGTTAGTACGATAGGCTAGGTTATACTAGGCTACTTTAGAGCGAAGGCAATTATTAGAGGGAAGAGACCCCATAGTCGCCTAGCACGCCATGAAGGCTAGACTTAGGTCCAATTATGTCCCCACATCGTATGAAGAGAGCCTATTTGTTGGCCCAGATGGCAACCCAAGAGGGGGGGTGAAATGGGTTCTTAAAAAATCTTAACACTTTAAAACTAAGTGCCTGATTTAAAAGTGGTTGAGTGCAATGAATAGATAAATGCTAAGCACAAATAAATAAGATAGAGAGAGAGATAATATGCACGGCAAACACAAAGATTTTATAATGGTTCGATGTTTCCAACACCTACGTCCACTCCCAAGCAGCACTTGGGTCCACACTATAATCCACATGATTATAGCCGAGTTGTTTTACAAGCTCATAACCCAAACTTGTTGTTTTCCCATGGTCATAACAAACCCAGCTGGTTTTCACAGGCTCACCAGAACAAAACCTAACCACAAGCTATCCTTAGCTTGTCCAAGGTATACTACCTCCACTAATTCAATCCCCTGATTGAATTAGCAAATAATAATGAAAAATAGAGTTTTGAATATACAACAGCTCCTCAAATGAGCAAATATGTAATTGAATACACAAAGGTAAGAAAAGCCTGTTTGAAGACATTTTTATTTGAGCTTTTTTCTTTTCTTCTTTTCTTCTTCTCTTTTGAAAGATTGAATCAGGCCTCAGCTCAGATTCTTCATAGCAATCGCAGTTGAGAAGTTTAAGAAATTTGGGTCTTTTTGAACTTTGCAAATCCTCCTTTGGATTTCTCTCTTTGGACTCTCTTGGATGATGGATTTGAGCTCTGAGTCTTTCCTTTTGATTTCTCTCTCAAGATTTTTGGATTTTTCACAAAATATTTCTCTTTTTTCCATTTTGTTCTCCTCTCTTTTTGAAACGGTTGGTTCCCCCTTTTATAGATCTCTTAATCCAAGGTTTTGATGGATAACTAGCCGTTGTGAGATGCTTGGATGTTTCTACACTCAAAGAAAAATAGCCATTAGAGATTAGGTAGAACAATTCTTACCGTTGAAGTCCATTCTGACATTTGAAAAGTCCATTCCTGACAGGTTGGAGTCGGCTCCAACTTTTCAGGTATCGGCTCCAAGTCGGGGTGTCCAAAAATAGTAATAAGAAGTTCGTTGAGGAGTCGGCTCCAAAAAAGTTAAGTGTCAGCTCGGCGCTTTTGGGAGTCGGTTCTGGAATACAAGGGTGTCGGCTCCAACATTGTCCACAAAAATACGTTCTCTGTTTCTCAAGTTGGAGTCAGCTCTAGAACTGTAGGTGTCGACTCTAAGATTTGAACTTTCACAATTTCTTTTAAATTTTGATTCAAAACTTATTTCCTTATACCTTTTGACTGATTAAACATTTTTAATCCCTGAAACACTTATTAAATTTGTTAGAAACATAGTTAATATACTCATGTCTTTGTTAATCATCAAAATTAATACTTGGGTCAACAATCTCCCCCTTTTTGATGATGACAAAAACATAAAGTATATGCATGATTAAACAATATGAGTTTCAAATCAAATTTCTCAATTTTAAGTTCTCATAGTTAAGCTCCCCCTGAATGAGGTAGCTCCCCCTATGATACTCAATTTAACATCTTCTCTCCCTTTATCATTTAAAAATTAATGAGCATATCAAATTAAGTGCATTTAAAGCTTGATACTCATTAGACTTATCTCATCAAAACTACTTGATACCAAAACTTAAAAAGCATATCAAATGGTCATTTAAAGCTTGATACTCATTGAACTTATCTCATCGAAACTACTTGATATCAATTAATTAAGCTTATTGTTCCAATGCATATACAATCTTCTCTCCCCCTTTTTTGTAATAATAAAAAGGTTTTAAAAAAGATTCAAGTTTAATTAATCTTTCTCAAAAGAACAAACAAATTGCATTGCAAAATACAAGTAATTCATTCATTTCATTTCATCATCCAAAATACAACATTACATTTGATAAAAAGTAAACATTTACATCAAAAAGAACTTCATTTCATCAAACTTCATTACATTAAAAGTAACTTTATTCATCAAAAGTAACTTCATAACATCAAAGAAACTTCATTATATCAAAAATATCAAAATGCAGTATCTAATGATTTCTAAGAAGCCTTTGCAATTCTTCTACAATTTTTCCCATTCCTTCACTTTGAGTTCTGACAAATTCCTTCAGTCTTCTATCAATGAATCCACATGCAGTAACAATTTTGTCTTGAAGCTCTGCATTGCATTTGGAATAAGTCTCAGAATCTCCTCCAATTTCTTTAAGTTCCTTAAAAATGTTCTTGAGATCATTCTTTAATGCTTCTGAGGAGAATCCAAGGATTGACTCAATTTTGTTTACTCTCTTATCCAAAGAATAAAATATTTCTCTTAAATTCATTAAACTATTGTCAATTTAAATTTTCATCTCTTCCTTGTGAATAGCAAATAGACTTTTAAGTCGTTCTAACTGAATATCAGAAAAACCAATGGATGACTAAACTGAAGTAGAAGGAGCAGGTGGAGTTGGAGGTACACTCTGACTGGGTCCTGGTGAGCTATATCTCACAGATGATCCTGCCTCTGAAGGATCAGGCTCAGTAGTCTCAGCAACCCTTTCTTTAGTGTGACCTTTCCTCTCCCACTGACCATCCTTCTTCACAAAGCCCATCCGATGAACAGTTGCTAAACTATAGTAATCTGTGTGCCTTAAATTCTTTTTGGGTTCATTTTAGAAATAACAACACCCTGGCTTTGGAATACTAAAGTTAATATCATGTCATAGGGTAAAGTGGATCTTTTCTTATTCCCAGCTTCCGCCATATACTAAACCATCATACCAGCCAAGTTAATTTGTTGTACAGTCAAAACACTATCCATAATTACAATGTCTCGCTCTGAGACATACTCAAACCTCCCTATCTTGGGAAACAAAATCCTTCCACAGATATTATGTAGTAATCTTAACTCAAGAGGTAATTGGTTTGTCCTAATTTCTTCAAATTCAGATACTTTCCTTCCTAGCATCCTTGATAAAGCATCTGACCTCTCACTGTGAATTCTTGCAGTAAGCCTAGTGACAGAATCCCTAAAAGATTTCCTAAGATTTCTGAGGTTATATGAATCATTTTCCCTCTTACTAAACTAACTATTCCTCCATCTCCTCTAGACAGATTGAAATAAAACTCCTTGACTAAGGCTGGATAAGTAGGTAAATCAAGGGAGCATACCTTATCCCAACCTAGTTCTTTCAACTGTCGCCCAATGGTAAAACCTTCTTCCTCAAAGAAATGAAAGTCTACCTTCCTGCCCATTGTGATTACTCGGCCTGCTAAAGTGTCAATTTGAGGTGAGGAGGGGCTTGGAGCAGCGCTTGGTATGGATGACGAGGAGGACGAAGAGCTCGGTGAAGGCTATCTCGTCGAACGCCTCACTGTCTGTTTCCCAGTCGTCAACGCTCCACCAACCACTGATCCCCTACATTTGGGTGCCATTAAGTGCTAAGGAGAGGTTAATTTGAGAGATTTTGGGTTTTGAAAAGAGTTGGAGAGAGTTTGAAGGGATTAGGAGTCGATTGAAATGAACGAGGAGTCGGCTCTGCCCTAGATAAGTCAACCTGGGACCACTTGGAGTCGACTCCCACAAAGCGAGGTGTCGGCTCCAGGTCGCTAACATAGTCAACGCTCGAACTGGAGTCAGCTCCGCTAAAGTGGGTGTCGGCTCTAAGGTCTCAGACCATGAGCGATACAGACAAGGTGTCAACTCCACAAATTGGGGTGTCGACTCCATTGACAGTTTCAGAAAAAAGAGAGAGTTTCAAACATCCAAAACTTATCAAAATAAAATCAATAAATTTTAGATAAAATCTTTGGAATGTAGTAGATCAAATGATTCAAATATCTAGATGAATTGTCCTAAGAATCATGAAAGATTTTTCAAGAAAATAATTAAACTCTAGATAATCAATCTTAAGGGTTTCAAAATCATTCCAATGGATCACAAATCCCTAATTCTCCTCTAAGATAACAAAATCTCTCTTCACTCAAAAGTTTTGTAAATATGTCCGCTAATTGTTCTTCAGTACAAACATAATCAAAACAAATGTCATTATTAGCTACATGTTCTCTAATAAAATGATATATAATTTCAATATGCTTAGTTCTTGAATGTTGGATTAGATTTTTAGTTAAATTGATTGCACTAGTTTGTCACATCTAATAGGAGTTTTATCAAGTGTTATGCCATAATCTTCAAGTTGTCGCTTAATCCAAAGGATTTGAGCACAGCAACTTCCAGCTGCAACATATTCAGCTTCAGCAGTAGATAATGAAACTAAATTTTACTTTTTTCTAAACCAAGAGATTAAGTTTCTTCCTAAAATTGACATGCACCACTTGTACTCTTTCTATCTAATTTACAACCAGCATAATCAGAATCAGAATAAGCAATCAATTTAATGTCGAGTCTCTAGAATACCATAATCTTACATTTTTAGTTCCACTTAGATATCTTAGTATTCTTTTTACAACAATTAAATGAGATTCTTTAGGTTCAGATTGAAATCTAGCACATAGACAAACAGCAAACATGATATCAGGTCTACTTATAGTTAAGTAAAGTAGAGATCCGATCATACCTCTATAATGCTTTTGATCAACTTTCTTACCATCTTCATCTTTGTCTAATTTGTATGAAGGACTCATAGGTGTTCCAAGGGGTTTGATTGATTCCATTCCAAACTTCTTGAGAATTTTCTTTGTGTACTTTGTTTGGTTGATGAAAATCTCCTCTTTGCTTTGTTTGATTTGTAGTCCTAAGAAGAAATTGAGTTCTTCCATCATGCTCATTTCGAATTCACCCTGCATTAACTTAGCAAATTCTTGACACAAAAGATTGTTAGTAGCTCCGAATACAATATCATCTACATATATTGTACTACCAATAAATATTTATCTTTTCTTTTCAAAAATAAGGTTTTATCAACATTTCCTCTAGAGAAATCATTTTCAATTAGAAATTTGCTTAACCTATCATACCAAGCTCTAGGTGCTTGTTTTAAACCATATAGTGCTTTGTGTAATTTAAAAACATGATTTAAAAATTCATGATCTTCAAAACCAGGTGGTTGTTCTACAAAAACTTTCTCATTTATAAAACCATTTAAAAATGCACTCTTAACATCCATTTGGAATAAATTGATATTCATATGACATGCAAATGCAAGTAATAATCTAATTTCTTCTAATCTAGCTATAGGTGCAAAGGTTTTATCAAAATCAACTCCTTCTTCTTGATTATATCCTTTTATAACTAATCTAGCTTTATTTCTAATTATTGTGCCATTTTCATCTAATTTATTTCTGAATACCCATTTAGATCCTATCACTGAGTGACCTTTAGGTCTATCAACTAAGGACCATACATTATTTTTAGTAAATTGATTTAATTCCTCTTGGATAGCTAGCATCCAATTACTATCTTTTTCAGTTTCTTCAATAGTTTTAGGTTCTATTTGAAATACAAATGCAAGATGATTATTGATATTTCTCATAGATGATCTAGTTCTTACACCTTGAGATGGATCACCTATAATCAATTCCTTTGGATGACCATAGGCATATCTTCAATCTCTAGGAAGATCTACCTCATTATGATTGGTATCAATAACATCAGCCCTAGAAGAATCATCATCTTTAGCTTCTTGTTCATGGTCTGAAGATACATTTATATTTAATTTTTTAATATTTTTTTCTAGCAAATTTGTATCTTCCTCATCATCATCTTTTCTGAACTTAATGCTAAAGATTCATCAAAAACTACATGAATAGATTCTTCTACAATTAAGTTTTTCTTGTTAAATATTCTATAGGCTTTACTAGTTGTTGAATATCCTAAGAATATGCCTTCATCAGATTTGCATCAAATTTTTCAAGATTATCTTTTCCATTATTATGAATGAAACATTTACAACCAAATGCATGAAAATAACTAATGTTTGGTTTCCTATTATTCCATAATTCATAGGGAGTTTTCTTAAGAATTGACCTAATTAGGGCTCTATTAAGAATGTAACATGCCGTGTTTATAGCTTCCGCCCAAAAGTATTTTGGAAGGTTGCTTTCACATAGCATGGTACGGGCCATGTCCTCTAAAGTTCTATTCTTTCTTTCTACAACTCCGTTTTGTTGAGGTATTCTATGTGCAGAAAAATTATGATGAATGCCATGTTCAATCCAGAAATTTTCAAATAAGTGATTTTCAAATTCTATGCCATGACCACTTCTAAGAGACATCATGGTGTCATTTTTCTCATTAGTGACTTTCTTGAAGAACTTCATGAATATAGGGAAAGTCTCATCCTTATGAGCCAAAAATAATACCCAAGTGAATCTAGAATAATCATCTACTATCACAAGACCATATTTCTTTCCTCTTAGACTAGTGGTTCTAGTAGGTCCAAAAAGGTCCATGTGAAGTAGCTCTAGTGGCCTAGAAGTGGAAACAATATTTTTAGATTTAAAAGAGTTTCTAGTTTATTTTCCAAATTGACATGCATCACAAATTCTGTTATTTTCAAAATCTAACTTTGGAAGACCTTTAACTAAATCTATTCTAATTAATTTTGAAATTAGGTGTGTGCTTGCGTGACCTAATCTACGATGCCATAGCCATCCAATTTCATTCACATTAGCATTATCAGCAACTGGGCAATTATTACTAGTAGACAGATTGTCTAAATCAATTAAGTATACATTGCCATTTCTATTACCAACAAATATAATGCTATTGTCTATGGGATTAGAAATAGTGCAGACAGAAGCTTCAAATAAACTTTGAAACCTTTATCACACAATTGGCTAATGCTAATTAAATTATGTTTTAAACCAACTACATATAAAACATTTTCTATAAAAGTGGAGGGAGTTATTTGAATTTTACCAAATCCCATAATTTGGCCTTTACCATTGTCTCCAAATGTAACAACTCCTTCTCTTTTATCTTCAAGGGTGATGAATTGATCTTTGTCAGCCGTCATGTGCCTTGAGCAACCGCTATCAAGATACCACTTTCGTTTTGATCTTTTGGCCGCAAGACACTCCTGCAAGATGATCAAATCTTATGTTTAGGAGGTACCCAAGCTTTCTTGGATCCTTCATGGTTAGTAGCAATAAGGATTGTTCCTTTTGGAACCCATATTTTCTTCCCTTTTGCACTTAAATTCTTATTAATTTTTCTATAATTGCATTTATAAGCTTTATGTCCTTTCTTATTACAGTAATAACATAAAACATCATTTTTATCTTGTTCTTTATAAAGAAATTTTTAACAAACTTTTGTTTCTTGTTAGGCCTATAACCTAATCCAGCTTTGTCAAATACAGCAATTTGATTACTTAATAGCAAATTAAGTTTTTTAGAACTATATATAAATTTATCAACGATAATTTTATTTTTATCAACTTCTTTCTTTAAGCTAAGGTTTTCACTTGAAATCATTCTTTTTCTTTTATCAAATTTTCATTTTCAGATTTCAGTTCTTCAACTTCATGAGTCAATTTATCCTTTTCTTTGACAAGATTTAAATTATCATTTTTCAAAGATTTGTTTTTATTTTTCAAGACTTTAAAATCACTAACTAATTTGTTAAATGCATCAAACAATTCACCAAAGGTAAAGTCATGAGTTTCGGTACTTACCTCATCGTCATTTGCCATAAAGCAAATGTTTGCAACTTCCTTTTGTTCCTCCTCAGAAGAGGATTCTTCGCTATCGCTCCATGTTGCAACATAAGCCTTCTTCTTCTTTTGTAGGCTTTCTTCAATTGAGGATAGTCATATCTAAAGTGCCCCAGTTTTTTACATTCATAACATATGAGGGGATCTTTCTCTTTGTCCTTGTCCTTCTCTTTTTCTTTTTCACTTTCCATTTTGTTTTAAACTTTTTCTTGTGAAAAGGTCTCCTTCTTTGCATAAACTTTTTGAACTTCTTTGCAAGAAGGGCTATCTCATCATCTTCCTCTTCTTCCTCCCTGCTGCTTGTTTCCTTTTCTACAGCTTTAAGGGCAATCGTTCTCTTCTTTTTGATATCTTTCTCTTGATGTTGCTTCATGGTCAATTCATGGGTCATCAAGGATCCAAGTAGCTCTTCTAAAGGTAATATATTTAAATCTTTGGCTTCTTGGATGGCAGTTACTTTCGCTTCCCATGATCTTGGAAGAGACCTAAGAATTTTACGAACCAAATCAGAATTAGTATAGGTCTTACCAAGACTTTTTAGACCATTTATAATATCAATAAATCTAGTGTATATGCATATGATAGTTTCATTTTGTTCCATGCTAAACAATTCATATTTGTGCACTAGAAATTGATTTTTGATTTTTTACTTGATTAGTACCCTCATGGGTAACTTCTAATCTATCCCAAATTTCTTTTGCAGAAATACATGTAGAAATTCTATTTAATTCATTAGCATCTAAAGCACAATATAAAACATTCATGGCTTTTGTATTCAGCTGAGCCATTTTCCTATCATTCTCATTCCAATCCCTTTCAGGTTTAGGAACTATTGAACCATCTACTAAATGTGTGGGTGTGCTAGGTCCATTAGTGATTAAACTCCATAGTTCATAATCTAAAGCTTGAATAAAAATTCTCATTCTAGCTTTCCAATAAGAATAATTTGAACCATTAAATAAAGGAGGTCTATTTATGGATTGACCTTCAGCAAATGAAGATCCAGCTTGAGCTGCCATTTGGATCTTTAACTCTTGATCATTGGATCAAACTGAGAATGAGCACAAGCTCTGATGCCAATTATTGGCTCAGATGGCAACCCAAGAGGGGGGGGGTTAATTGGGTTCTTAAAAAAATTTAACACTTTAAAACTAAGTGCCTGATTTGAAAGTGGTTGAGTGCAATGAAAAGATAAATGCTAAGCACAAATAAATAAGATAGAGAGAGAGATAATATGCAAGGCAAACACAAAGATTTTATAGTGGTTTGGTGTTTTCAATACCTACGTCCACTCTCAAGCAGCACTTGGGTCCACACTATAATCCACTTGATTATAGCCGAGTTGTTTTATAAGCTCACAACCCAAGCTTGTTGTTTTCCTAGGGTCACAATGAACCCAGCTGGTTTCACAGGTTCACCAGAACAAAACCTAACCACAAGCTATCCTTAGCTTGTCCCGAGGTATACTACCTCCACTAATTCAATCCCCTGATTGAATTAGCAAATAATAATGAAAATAGAGTTTTGAATACACAACAGCTCCTCAAATGAGCAAATATGTAATTGAATAAACAAAGGTAACAAAAGCCTATTTGAAGCAATTTTGATTTGAGCTTTTTCTCTTTTCTTCTTTTTTTCTTCTTCTTTGAAAGATTGAATCAGGCCTCAGCTCAGATTCTTCATAGCAATCGCAGTTGAGAAGTTAAAGAAATTTGGGTATTTTTGAACTTTGCAAATCCTCCTTTGGATTTCTCTTTGGACTCTCTTGGATTGATGGATTTGAGCTCTGAGTCTTTCCTTTTGATTTCTCTCTCAAGATTTTTGAATTTTTTACAAAATATTTTCTTTTTCTGTTCTGTTCTCTTCTCTTTTTCAAATGGTTGGTTCCCCCTTTTTATAGATCTCTTAATCCAAGGTTTTGATTGAAAACTAGCCGTTGTGAGATGCTTGGATGTTTCTACACTCAAAGAAAAATAGCCGTTAGAGATTAGGTAGAAAAAATCTTACCGTTGAAGTCTGTTTTGATATTTGAAAAATCCGTTCCTGACAGGTTGGAGTCGGCTCTAACTTTTCAAGTGTCGGCTCCAAGTCGGGGTGTCCAAAAATAGTAATAAGAAGTTCGTTGAGGAGTCGGCTCCGAAAAAGTTAAGTGTCAGCTCGGCGCTTTTGGTAGTCGGCTCCGGAATACAAGGGTGTCGGCTCCAACATTGTCCATAAAAACACGTTCTCTGTTTCTCAAGTTGGAGTCGGCTCCAGAACCGTAGGTTTCGACTCTAAGTTCTGAACTTTCACAATTTCTTTTAAATTTTGATTCAAAACTTATTTCTTTATACCTTTTGACTGATTAAACATTTTAATCCCTAAAACATTTATTAAATTTGTTAGAAACATAGTTAATATACTCATGTCTTTTGTTAATCATCAAAATCAATACTTGGGTCAACATTATTGGACCAGTGGCAGGGATTAATTCAGGGTAGTAAAATTGAGAATGAATACATTGCTACATTCCAAGAGTATACCATGAGGTGTAATATTGTTCAGTCTGAGGAAGTCACCCTATCCAAGTTTAGGTATGGCCTAAGAGCAGATATTCAAAGAGAACTCTACCTAAGAAGGGTACACAATTTAGAAGAAGCTTACCAAGTTGCTAGGAATTATGAACGTTTTCAGAGAGGGCCACCCTATCGTAGATCAGAGGCTACCAAGAGCCCTAGCCCATATCCAGGATCTAGCCAGGCCTATCCTAGTCATCCTAGACCTACCCAGTACTCAGACCCCTGCTAGACTTTTCCGAGTCGACCCAACACTAGCCTACCTAGTACAAGCCGAATTGAGTTGAGTCGACCCTAGAATAGTACCCCTATACCCCAGAGAGAGGATAAGGGCAAATCTGTAGAGGTCCAAAGAAATTTCAACCCCCAGATCAAATGCTTTAGATGCAACAAACCGGGACATATGATCAGCCAGTGCCCAGTCAGATCCCTTCATATAGATGAGTTACCTGAGACTGAATCTGAGTCCCTAGTTGAGCCTGAGGGAGAGGTCTATGAGGCTGATATCCATCTAATAGATGAGTACGATGGAGAAGAGAAAACATTTGAGTCTGAAGACCTACTAGGAGTGGTTAGATGTATCTTGACCCATACTCAAACTAAGGACCAGGAAGATTGGCATAGGACTAACATCCTACAGACTTTTGTTAAGATAGGGGATAAGGTGCTCAAGATCATAGTGGATAGTGGGAGTTGTGTCAATGCCATCTCTATCAATACAGTTAAGTCATTAGGATTGACCACAGTTCCCCATCCTAGTCCCTATAAGGTCTCGTGGGTAGATTCCACCTCTATCCCAATCAAGTCCAGATGCCAAATACTAATCAAATTGCAAAATTATGAGGAAAAGGTCTGGTGTGATGTAATTCCTATGGGTGTTAGTAGTATTATATTAGGTCGACCTTGGCTTTACGATCACGATGCCATCTTGTTTGGTCAATCCAACATCTGCTCTTTTAAACACAATGGGAACAAGTATGTGATACATCCAACTCCACTTAGGGACCTAATCAAGAAAGGATCTAGCAACCTTAAGGATAGCAAGCCAAGAGTTAATCTGATTAAAGCTAAGAAATTAGAAAAGGACATCACTGAGGGTAATCCTGTTTGAATTTTGATCACTAAAGAGATTTATGAATCAGTCCAACAGGAACAACCCCCAGAAGTAATTGAGATCCTAAGGGAGTTTAAGGATGTCTTCCCTGAAGAATTGCCTGATCGTTACCACCCCTAAGAAACATCCAACATGCCATTGACCTGATCCCAGGATCCACCCTCCCAAACCTTCCTCATTATAGGATGAACTCCATTGAGCATCAAGAACTACAAAAACAAGTGGGAAAATTACTTAGGAAAGGTTTCATTAGGGAGAGCTTAAGTCCTTGTGCAGTTACTGCACTATTAACCCCTAAGAAGGATGGTACCTGGAGAATGTGCATGGACAGTAAGGCCATCAACAAAATCACTATCAAGTATAGGTTCCCTATCCCCAGACTAGATGACATGTTGGACATGATGGTGGGTGCCACTATCTTTTCCAAAATAGACCTTAAGAGCGGCTACCATCAGGTTAGAATTAGACTAGGGGATGAGTGAAAGATTGCATTTAAGACTAGAGATGGTCTAATTGAGTGGGTCGTGATGCCTTTTGGGCTGTCAAACGCACTTAGCACATTCATGAGAATCATGACCCAGGTCCTGAAAGAGTACACGGGAAAATTCTTAGTGGTCTATTTTGATGATATATTAATTTATAGCAAGACCAAAGAGGACCATCTTAACCATCTTAGATTAATCTCTCAGACCCTTAGAGATAATAGCCTATATGCAAACCTTAAGAAGTGTGATTTCATGACGCATAGGATTATCTTTCTAGGTTTTGTGGTAACCCCAGAAGGTGTTTTAGCGGATCCTGAAAAGGTTAGGTCAGTCATAGAGTGGCCAGTACCCATGAACGTCCATGATGTCCGCAGCTTCCATGGCTTAGCAACCTTTTACAGGAGATTCATTAGGGGATTTAGCACCATCGTCGCACCCATCACAGATTGTATTAGGAAGGGTAATTTTGAGTGGACTAAGTCAGCTAATAAGGCCTTCCTATAGCTTAAGGATAGGATGACTCATGCACCCATACTTAGACTTCCAGACTTTTCTAAGGTGTTGAGGTTGCGTGTGATGCGTCGGGAGTAGGCATAGGTGGAGTGTTAAGCCAAGAAAATCATCCCATAGCTTTCTTTAGTGAAAAAACTAAATGAAGTTAAACTTAGATATTCCACGGGAGCTTCTATTGGCGCCCACATAAATCCTCTCATCACCCGCATATTTAAAAAAAAAAAAATTGCTAACTACACCCACAACTTAACTCACTACACCCACCCTTTTTTTTGTAAATCCCTAAATTACCCCCACCCCATTTTCATCCCTCACGATTTCTCAGCACGCCCCACCCCCCCCCCCCGCCCCCCCGCCCTCCACCAAGCTCCTCCTCCCCTCCCAGCAGATCTCCGGCCAGATCGATCTCCGGCACCTACAACATTTCGGTCGGTGAGTTAAACCCTTTTTTTTTTACTTTGTGTGAATGCCGGCGGTCCGGAGCTCCCTCTCCGGCAGGTTGTCCGGCATGGGAGCTCCCATGCCGGCGGTCCGGCATGAGAACGAGGAAGGGAGCCGGCGGCCCGCCGGGTCCCTTCCCCGTTAAGGTTTTTTTTTTTGTGAATGCCGGCAGCATTCCCGCCCGGAGCTCCCTCTCCGGCGGGTTGTCCGGCATGGGAAGCATGGGAGCTCCCATGCCGGCGGTCCGGCATGAGAATGAGGAAGGGAGCCGGCGGCCCGCCGGGTCCCTTCCCCGTTAACAGTTAACAGTAAACAGTTAATTTTTTTTTTATGTAAATGCCGACGGCATTCCCGCCCGGAGCTCCCTCTCCGGCGGGTGTCCGGCATGGGAGGCATGGGAGCTCCCAGGCCGTTAACAGTAAACTTATTAACCCACTTGCACACAACACTACTGAATTTTGGCAATTGCACTTATTGGCTTGTCATTCTTGGTCAATTTTGTCTTATAATTCATCAATGTAAATCTGAATTTTTTGTTCAGTTTCATCATATAACTTGTCTACTTGATTTGCATTTTGATTGACGTATATGCTGATACTCAGTTTCAGATATGGATGCTGGTTCCTCGCGATTTAGACCCACGGCGTCAGCCAGAAGACGTCGTGCCGGTCATGCTGAGGCCGAGGTTCCTGCTGCACCATCGCCCCCAGCTGAGACAGTAGACGAGGACATGCCCGCTATGGACGTTGAAGGTGAAGCTGTCGGGCCATGTCCAGGAGGTCCAGAGGATGAGTCTGTCCTGAGTAGTTTCAGGACACATATAGCAGCCTCGATCTGGAGGCAACAGGTATTATTTAATTGCTATTGCATTTTACTTTCTTTAATGTATCATTACGATGCTGTGATATAAATTATTAATGGCATTTATATTACAGGAACGGGCTCCACTGAAGTGCATGAACCATGCTGCCAAGGTAGCTGAATGGCAGTGGTGGGAATCAAGGCAATCGAAATAGGAAGTTCAGGGCAATCATAGAGCAGTCGGGCCTTATAGATCTAGTGCACTCCTCTTATCGGTTCACCGATAAGATTCTTGTCTCCGGCTTTGTAGAGAGATGGCAGCCCGAGACGAACACCTTCCATCTACCCTATGGCGAGATGACTATTACATTGGACGATGTAGCCGCCATCTTAGGGATTACTGTCACGGGTTCCTCAGTGTCATGTGAGAGGATGAGCGATCGGGAAGCTGAGGACATCCTTGTTGAGCTATTGGGTGTGTCAGATACAGATGCGCGTCAGGAGGTTCTATCTGTACGTGGTCAGTCTGTTAGGTTAGAGTGGCTGAAGAGTCATTTTCACACTGTATCTGATAGAGATAGTCATCACAGGATAGAGTGTGCAGCGCGGGGGTATTTGCTATTTTTGATAGGGTGCACACTCTTTGTTGATAAAAGTGGAACGAGGGTGCCTATAGCTTATCTTGCTCTATTTAGGGATTTGGATAGAGTGAGATCATATTCCTGGGGTGCCGCTGCTTTGACTTTCTTGTACCGTCAGCTGGGGATTGCGTCTAGGGCATCAGTTAGACAGATCAGTGGATACATGACGCTGCTCCAGGCTTGGATTTATGAGCATTTTCCAGATCTCACTCCTCATCCATCCCTTGATTATACTGATGCGAGGCCCCGCGTGCAGCGTTGGCATCCTGGCACTCCATCACGTACCTCGATGGACCATTTAGTTGTTCTTCGTGAGTCATTGGACGTTTTGAGGGCCGATCAGGTATGTACCATGATGTGTCGCTTGTATATTTAAGTTTTTTTAATTTGCTATATATGACCTAGCTGGGTATTGTTTATATGTTGCAGGTCATTTGGGATCCCCATCGTCATCAGCGAGCTGATCGTCCGTTCCTAGACATTGCATTCTTCAGTGGATGCCTAAAGTGTATGGATGTCGTAGAACCCTATCATCCTGAAAGGGTTCTACGACAGTTTGGTCGGATACAGACGATCCCTCGCGCGCCACTAGCCCCTGCGCGAGCCAGTAGAGGACCGACAGCAGGATCGTACCGTATTGCATATGTCTTCTTGGATCAGTTATGGGAGGAGTGGGAGGATCACGTACTGAGCCAACGTCGTAGGAGCCATCCGGTTGTCCGACCATCGGACTGTGTTCCAGGATATATGGATTGGTATTCTCGTATCACGCACTTGGTTGTCCACCCCCCAGAGAGCCGATCCAGCATATATGATCGTGCACGAACTGAAGATGTCGATGTTGATCTTGACGTTTACCGGCGGCGCTGTGAGGATGCCATCAGCATTGGTACCAACACTCTACATATGGGTCGGGTGGAGATTGCATCATTTGGGACCGACTACATGTACGATGTTATGTCGCATATGGTTGATGTTCTGCAGGGTCAGCACATCTCGACTGTTGAGCCTGATGTGCCTGGACCTAGTCATGCGACACCTGATGTGCCTGGACCCAGTCATGCACGACCTGATGTTCCTGGATCTAGTCGGGCACCCACACAGCAGTATAGGCGTCGACGACGACGGGCTGGGGATTGATTGGGATGGGATTTGTATTACTTTTGCTTGTTACAAAGTCAATATTTTGTTATATGTAACATTCAAAGCAAATGAAATGAAATGAAAGTTTCAATTGAAAAATTATCAAATCGGCCAATCAAAGGCGTGCCGTGCCAATGAAACGCTTGCCGGGCCAATATTACGCCTGGGCCATCAATTGCTGCCCCGTGCCGATCTGCGCACCAGATGGCCCGGGACCCATATCCTCCTCGACATTCCACTCAACCACAAAGCCCCGTGCCGGCCCGTGCCGGTGGCGTGCCAAATTTTATTAAAGATTTTGAAATAACTCAATAAATCACTCATTTTAAAATTTGAAAATATAATTTGAGTACCCTCTTGTCTGCGCACCCGACGGCCCGGGGACCATATCCTCGGACCCATTCCACACAACCAAATAGCCGCGTGCCGAATTAACCTCCGTTCGGTCTGACAGAGCCGAACAGAGGCAAACTGTTCGGCCCTGTGTGGCCGAACAAATTGCCTCTGTTCGGCCCAGTGTGGCCGAACAGAGGCATTTGTTCGGCCACACAGGGCCGAACAGTTAGGGTAAAGGCCTGTGTTCGGTCCTGTGTGGCCGAACAAATGCCTCTGTTCGGCCACACTGGGCCGAACAGAGGCATTTGTTCGGCGACACAGGCCGAACAGTTTGCCTCTGTTCGGCTCTGTCAGACCGAACGGAGGTTAATTCGGCACGCGGCTTTTGGTTGTGTGGAATGGGTCCGAGGATATGGTCCCGGGCCGTCGGGTGCGCAGACAAGAGGGTACTCAAATTATATTTTCAACCAATTTTAAAATGAGTGATTTATTGAGTTATTTCAAAATCTTTAATAAAATTTGGCACGCCACCGGCACGGGCCGGCACGGGGCACTAATTGAGTGGAATGTCGGGAGGATATGGGTATCTGGCCCAGATCGAACGGGGCAGCATTATTGGATCCCAGCGTAATATTGGTCCGGCAAGCACACGGCCCGGCACGGGATGGCACGAATGGAACGGGATGGCACGGGATGGAATGTTTGACATTGATCGAAATGTATACAAACAATTTGCACACATAAGAAGATAAAAAAAATGATATTCAAAACTTTCATTTCATTTCAATTGCATTGAATGTTACATAAACAAAATGTTGACTTTGTAACAACCAATGCACTCTACAACTCAACAGTCTCGCTAAGTATTACATCGGACGATATATTTTCTCTGAACTGTTGAATCCTAGATTCATAAGAATTGGCCCATCCGGAAGCACAAGGTAAATGGTATTTTAACCAGTTGGTTGCTATTGGCGGTACTGGATGACCCGGCAACAAGAAAACCTACAAAGAGTAATCAAGTTTAAAAAATCGTCAAGAATAACAGCAATGTCTTAAATTTACCTCAACAAAGTAATATATTTAATACCTCAACAAAATGGTTGCTATTAACGAAGGCCACTGCAATGTCTTTACGGGATACAAGAGGAAGAGGCACCGATCTGAGCGGTAAGAAGTCAGACATTGTTGCAAGGAGAGGTGGTACAGGACAACATTGTAGCATGATGCTATAAGATGCCCCATATCTGGCATGGTCATCCACCGGTCATATGGCGGACAATCCTCAAAATATGATAATGCATGAGCGATCTCGTCAACCCTCCCCTCGACAGCATACAATGCGCGATAGTGCTCTATATGACAGTTCAACTCATGTAATAAATCCCTCCTGACACGTGGCCAATCTTCCTCTCCGAAGCCAAGTAAGTCAGCAATTGCTCGAATCCACAGTTGCCATCAGCTTTGACATCCTTGATGTGCTGGATGAATGCCCTCAACCCGTCTGGAAGTTGATTAATATAGATCATTGGCTTATGTGACCGGATTCGTTGACGAATAACCTACAAATTGTATTGAATGATATGAATTATATAAAATATAACGATAAGCTATATTAAAGAAAAGCTTCGTACCTTCTTCTTTGGCTGCCCCTTCGGCATCTGCATCCTTGGGATCCCTAAAATATTTTGCTGCGAACCAGGTGAATAACTATCCTGTCCAGATAGAACCAACTCAAATGCGGAAGGGTCACGGCGAGTAGAAGTATCAACCTCCAATGAAGCCCGCCCACGTATACCGATCTTCCTTTTCGCAGGTTCTTCAAGAGATGTACTATCAGGACTTGCAATCTCTCTTAATTTCTTTAACATTTGCAATTGAGATGCCCCATCTAACTGCTCGAATTTCTCGGCAATTATATTCAACTCTGGTTTACAGGTCAACTTCACACTTTGCACATTTTTAGCAGGCTGCATATCAAGTTTCGTCCAATGAGGATCTATGCAGTCGAGGGGAATAGGCTGACCTTTCATCCTATACCGCAAAATCTCATGAGCACATGGTAAGCCATGTGTGCGTCGAATAGCACACCCACAAGCTGATTCATGAATCTCAGCTGAATTGGCCCGATTCGATTGGGCAAGGATATGATTTAATGCACATATAGATATGAATCCTCGCAGTTCTTTGAATTCAGCAGGCTTAAAGTTGTGTTGCACGACCGTCAAACTCTTCTCGAATGAGGCTTTAATGTCGCTGTGCTGTAGCTCAATCAAACTATTTATTTTTGTCCAAGAAGACTCGAAAGTACCTTGGCTTGAACCAAGCTGTCTTTTAAGCCTTGCATGTGCACTTTCAGCCCTAGTAAAGTAAGAAAATTAGATCAAAGTTATATATCAAAGATAAAAATATAATATATGAATTGCTAAGGGAAATCTTTTTCTTGTAATACCTATTTGTTGTCACATTCCCGTAGTGCCTATAATTGTCCGTCCATGCTGAGACAAATCTTTCCCTGTATTTGCTCAACCAGGTATCTGATACATATCGCAAGGCATCTGGATACGAACTGAAATCTCTCTGAAGTGCACTCCAACGAACATTATAGTCATCTTCTGTGGCTGACAGGACCAGTATATTCCAACTCATTATAAACATATCCCATTTCTCCTTTGTTTCAAATAATCTTTTGCATTGAGCCAGAACATTCCTACTAATATGCCATCTACATAACATATGTGAAGATGTAGGAAATACCCTCTTAATTGCATTCAATAGAGCCAAATCTCTATCTGTGATTATCACCTCAGGCAAAACATCAGCATCCATGACACTGCGCAATCTATCTAATGCCCATGTATAGTTATTTTCCCGCTCAGAGTCCATGTATGCAAAAGCAACAGAAAATGTGAGATTAGTTGATGTCACCCCCACAATCTCTAACAGAGGAAGACGATATCTATTCGTCTTGTATGTGCAATCCATAATCAATACACGAGGAAATGCACGTAACAAATCTATACATCCAGGGTGTGCCCAAAACAAGTCACGCACCACGTCAGTACTACCGCAACTCCTATGCCACTCAATATATTTAGCATCGGCTAATTTACCAAGAAGATGTTGCATCTGTGATCTCCCTGCTTTCTCTAAAACCTTACACCTCTGGCGTGCATTGTAGATCGTCTTCATTGTCGTAACATTGTGGGCATCTCTTTGCTTCAATGTGGACAATATATCCTTTGGCCGAACCAAAGTTTTCGACATATCCACTAACAATGAAGTCTCCTCCCTAGATAATCTTCCAGCATATGAGTGTCCCTCGAAATGCTTCGCAGACGGATGATTGTGCACTCCACAAATAACCTCCAAAATCCAATCATCCCAGTGTCCAATTTCCTTCCTCTTAATAAAAATGGGCATCCACACTTCTTTGTACCACTAGCCCTCTTCTTTGATCCCTTTTCCTTTTCCTTTCCGCTTGTGCATTTGTGCTTACCGCTCCTTTCGCAACCTAACTTGATTCTTGGTTTCCTAACATTGCTTCCCGAATCAGATGTTTTAATTACAATAACTAATCCATTCCTCCTCCCAGCTTCCCGACACCAACTACACAATTCTTCTCTACTCTTGAATATCTACACAATAAATAGTATAATTTAGCAAGTATAGTATACAATTAAAACAAGTCAGCAACAATTGCAATCAAAATTATCTTACTTCGTAAGTTGTAAATTCATTTGTGTAATCCATAACACAATCTGAGCCAATTTTGCTTGATTCGGTTGACGCATCATCCTACAAGGATAAAATATTATGTTAAATTTATATTTGGAACATAATGGTTTCGTTCGGCTAAGTATGGCCGAACGGAATAGATTTGTTCGGCCAGCCCTGGCCGAACGAATGTTTTGTTCGGCCAGGGCTGGCCGAACAAACAATATGTTCGGCATAACCTAGCCGAACAGAATGCATCTGTTCGGCCAGGTTAAGCCGAACATATTGTTTATGTTCGGTTCAGCCTGGCCGAACAAACTATTCCGTTCGGCCCTGGTAGGCCGAACGGAACGCGTTCCGGGAAAAAAAAAAAGACGATTCATTTTTTAAAAACGAACCTTATCGTCACCGTCGCCTTCCCAGATTACTAGTTGCTTCTCCATTGTTGAAATGAGAGCTTACAAACCTTGTCTAGACCCTGATTTCAGAGACAATCGTTGAGAGAGGGAGGAGGAAGGGAGATGGCTGTGCTGGAGAGAGTTTTGAAATTTTATTAGGGGTTTTGATCAGGTGGGTGTAGATAGAAATAAGCAGGGTAGAAAAGTAATTACATCTTAGGGTATTTTAGGTATTCTAATTTTAAGTAAGTATGGGTGTGGAGAGTAATGTTTGGGGCGCCAATAGATATTCCACCTATGATAAGGAATTCTATGCGGTAGTACAAGCCCTTAAGTATTGGAGACATTACTTACTACCGCAGGAGTTTGTCTTATTTCTGATCATAAGGCACTCCGATTTCTGAACTCCCAAAAGAAACTAAATTCTAAGCACGACAAATGGGTTGAATACATTCAGGCATACACTTTGTCCTGAAACACCGTGTCGGTATAGAAAATAAGGTAGCAGACGTCCTAAGCCATAAGTCTTTGTTGTTGAGTACTGTTAGCACCGAAGTTATAGGATTCGACCGAATAAAAGATGAGTATGAGACCTGTCATAACTTTGGTAAAATTTATAAGATCCTTCAGCTAGGGCCATCCAGTACTAGTGGAGATTATACCATCCATGATGGTTACCTTTTTAAGGGCAATAGACTTTGTATCCTTAGGACGTCACTTAGAGAATTCCTAGTTTGGAAAACACATGCTGGGGGATTAGTTGGTCATTTTGGAAGAGATAAGACTATTCTAGCGATATAGGACCAATTTTATTGGCCAGGATTAAAAAGGCTCGTTGCCCTGATAATAGCCCGATGTCAACTTGTGTCGTTGTAAAACAGCAGAAGCAGAACACCGGTTTATATACTCCTTTGCCAGTCCCTGATCGTCCTTGGCAACACCTCAATATGGACTTCATTCTAGGATTACCTAAAATTCAGAAGAAGCATGACTCCATCTTTGTAGTGGTCAATAGGTTCTCTAAGATGGCTCATTTCATCCCTTGTTCGCAAACCTTTGACGCATCTAAGGTAGCCCAACTTTTCTTAGACAGCGTGGTCAAGCTCCATGGCCTACCTAAGACCATTATTTCTGATAAGGATGTTAGGTTCACCAGCTACTTTTAAAAAAACACTATGGCATCTGTTAGGGACCAAACTTAATTTTTCCACATCCTTTCACCCCCAAATGGATCGGCAAACTGAAGTGGTGAACCGTAGTCTAGGAAACCTTCTTAGGTGCCTTGTAGGCGAACACCTAGGAACGTGGGATTTATTACTGCCTCGTGCAGAATTCGCCTACAATAGCTCAGTGAACAGGTCCACGGGCAAGAGTTCATTTGAGATAGTCCATGGGTACAAGCCTAATCATCCACTTGATCTAATTCCTTTACCCCTCTACACATGAGTCTCAGAGTCCGCACAAGCATTTGCACAGCATATCAAAGACTTACATAAGGACATTAGCCAGAAAATAAATCTAAGTAATAAAACTTATAAAAGACTGGCTAACTCCCGAAGAAGAGCCAAAGAGTTCGATGTAGGGATTATGTCATGGTTAGGCTTAGGCCTGAATGGTTCCCACCAGGTACCGTTAAGAAACTTCATGCTCACGGAGCTGGTCTGTTTAAAATAATAGAGAAGGTAGGACCCAATGCCTATGTGCTAGATCTGCCCTCGGATTGGGGCATTAGCTCTACCTTCAATATTGCAGACCTAGTAGAATATAGGGAACCGACAGCGATTCCTAGTGAGTACTTTGGACCTAACCTTCCTTTCATGAGCGAACCTACCCAAGAGTGTCCACCACCAATTTTACCTAAGTGAGGAGAGTGGATCGAGCGTATCCTAGATATCAAGCCATTACGACCTGGAACCGCGGTTATCAATGCTACTTGGTCCGATGGTAGGGTCCACCTGAATCTGACGATTCATGGATTACTTGAGAGGACTTGCAACACCTCGACCCAGACCTACTAGAGAGATACCAGAGCCAGAATAACCCATACTCAACGGGGTCGAGTTCTTCCCACCCCGAGAGAATTGGTGCGGGCACCAGGATCAAGTGGAGGATTCTTAACCCTCTGTGGATATCTGATTAGTTATAATTCAAGTTTGAGTTGGAAAATAAATTGTAGTTTATTTTGAGTCTCGTCCAGTTCATTTTATTCTAAATTGAGTCTTATCCAGTTCAATTTATTTAATGTGAGTCATGTAGTAAGTTCATCAACTTACAAGAGGAGACATCAGTATTGGAGCAGAAGACAAAGCCATCACAATCAGACAGAGCAGCTGCTAAATTTAAGTTGGTGCCACACCTACTTCAAGCAGCCCACATGCCACCTAGCAGAGCAAGCAACCTTCCCGATCTGGATGATCATTTTCTTTATTTAGACGCCACAGATTTCATGCCAAATCCAGCTGCCACTGATTGCATCTAGAAGATCACCTTCCTCATCTGGACACTGCAGATTTCATGCCAAATTAAGCTGCCGTTGATTGCATCTCAATCATATCTAGAAGATCACCTGCCTCATCTAGACGCCACAGATTTCATGCTGAATCCAGCTGCCTCTAATTGCATCTAGAATATCACCTTCCTCATCTCGACGCTACAGATTTCATGCCAAATTTGATTATGGCACCTTTTTTTCTTTTCTCTCTTTCCATATCTGTATTTTCTTGGGCCACAAGTCTCTAGCTCTATAAAAGAGATCCTCTTGTATGAATGATGTATCTTTTATTATTAATCAATCCAAGTTTTGAGTTATTATGACTTTGTTAATTGGTTCTCGGGTGCTCTTGTTTCCCTCCTCCTGCGCGTGCCAACATCCAAGTCTCCAGGAGAAACCCTGACCGCCACCTTTGTCTTCCAATAGTGGATGCCCAAGAGCCCTTGGCCGGCCTCCCCTTTTTTCTACTCCTTCCTTGTCTCTTTGCCTCTATTCTAAATTTTTCCTATTATTCTTAACCCTTGTATGGTGATCTTGTAGATCCCTCAGTAACCATGAATCCAGGATTCAAGGTGATCGTCATCCAGGTTAGCGGATACTTGGCCGCAGATCCATGGGCTCAAGCTTGGTCATCTAGGGCCCATCTGCCAGGCAGAGCAACCCCTCCAACACTTTGATCTTCCTTCTCTTGCTAGGTACACCCCTAATCTACTAGTAACTTTATTGTAGGAGAGCAAGCCCTACGAGGCTTCTTAGCCTTGGCGGTCCTCTTCCTTTATTTTTTAGGAACTATTTCGTGTGTGGATTTACTATAAATTTTTTTGAATCCCTCTCAGGCTATTACTTTGGGAGAATAATCAACTGCAATTACTAATCATTAGAAAAAAAAAAGAAAAAAATTACTTGCATGCGAATCGGTCCTACATCATGGTCGCGAATAATCTTCCTTGAACACTTCCTACTAGTCCATCTTTGTCCATTTGACTTCCTAGGATTGTCTAATGTGGCCGTATCAATTTCATGACCCTGGAGGACAAGGCTAAGAAAGTCATCCTGAACTTCAACTTCATGATATAGGTTCAAGTCTAAGGACACTTCATATTTGTAGGCTCACACGACAGTGGAGAGGGAATATATCACGTTACCCCCTGCTAGATCGACTTAAGCACATGCAACATAATACATGCTACAGTGGAGCTCCCACTCAATGGGCCATGTCTAACTCAAACACCATACGAACACAAGTCCAGGTATCACAAAGTTGCCTGACTTCAAGCACACACCAATGCTCCCAGTTCGGCTATTACAGGCTTAGTACAGATTTTGTGGACATATCAATATTCATACATCACACATGCATGTATGTATTCTGTACTCGACTCTCCTGAGTCTCATCTCAGTCCAAACTGAGGCGACTTTGATTATAATCTATTCCATTATAATTTATGTAGCCCATTTCGCAACCCATGCAATTTGTACTCATTCATTGCTACTTAAGCATCTATAATGGCTACTATAGTCTCATCCTGCCTACTACAAAAGTGTCAGGGTGATTACCGTGTGAGTGGGCTGATCTAAGCCTATGACATTTATACACATATGTGCCTATAAATATGAACTCATCATAATAATGAAAATAAATATTTCATAAGCTTTAACACATAGTCATTGATGTCCATACAATCCCTGTCTGATAATAAAAAAGGCACAAACTCATATATAAGTCTGAAACATATCACGGTCTGTCACACTCTATACTACCTAGACCCCCCACATGAGCCTGGAACATATCCCTAGGAATAGGCTTTGTCAAAGGATCAGTCAGCATCCTGTTAGTGGAGATATGCTTTAGGATAACTTCTCCTTGCTTGACCATATCTCGAATGAAGTGATATCTGATGTCAATATGCTTGGTCCTTCCATGGTACTTAGGATCCTTAGCATATTGTAATGCTGCCATACTATTAGAACTAATCTGAATAGCCTCATGTGCATTTGCTGATATCTTGAGTTGCCTCAAGAACCTTCTCAGCCACACGGTGTCCTGGACAGCAGCCGAACAAGCAATATATTCGGCTTCCATAGTAGACAGAGCGGTGAGCTTTGTTTCTTACTGCACCAAGTGATAGCTCCTCCACCAAAAATGAACACATATCCTATGGTGGATCTACGCTCGTCTCTATCACCAGCCCAATCAGAGTCACAAAAATTCTTTAATCTCAAATCTTCACCTTGATAGCATAGGGTAAGATTGGTAGTACTACGAAGGTAACAAAAATCCTTTTAACTGCAACCCAATGAGCAAGTCCTGGATTACTTTAGTATCGGCTAACTAAGCCGACTACAAAGCAAATATCAGGGCGAGTACATAACATAGCATACATCAAGCTCCCTACAGCAGTAGTATAAGGGATCCTGCTCATCTTTTCTCTCTCCTCATCAGTTTAGGGCACTAATCGATGCTTAAAGTACAACCCTTCTCTATTGGGGTATCAACGGGTTTAGAATAGTGCATACGAAATCGTTCTAGGATTTTCTCAATGTACGTTTCTTGTGACAAACCAAGAAACTTCTTAGCACGATTCCTTAGGATCCTCACTCCCAGCACAAAATTTGCCTCACCCATATCTTTCATCTCAAAGACAGAGGACAGCCACTCCTTAGTGGCATTGATCACCCTATAAACTTCCAGCTATTAGGATGTCATCTACATACAACGCCAAGATCAGAATCCCATCATCTGATTTCTTAATGTACACACAGTGGTCCTCCTCAATCATATCTAAGCCAATCGATGTAATGGCTTCATGAAACTTGAGGAACCATTGCCTAGATGATGCTTGAGACCATATATGGATCTTCTAAGGTGGCTTACTTTGCCCTCCTGTCCTTTGGTCACAAAGCCCAAAGGTTGATCCATATAGATTTCTTCATCCAGGCTTCCATTAAGAAACACTGTCTTAACATCCATTTGATGTAGCTCCAAATCTAAATAGGCTACTATAGCTAGGATTAAGCGAATGGAGGAAAATCTCACCACAAAAGAAAATGTCTCCTCAAAGTCTACACCCTTCATCTAAATATAGCCTTTCGCCACTAAACATGCCTTATACTTATCAATTGACCCATCAGTCTTCGCTTTATTTTAAGAACCCACTTGATTCCTATAGATTTGCGCCTAGACGAAAGGTCTACCAAGTCCCACACATGATTCTTGGCCATCGATACCATCTCATCTTCCATAGCAGCTAGCCACTCACTATGAGTAGGTGAATCGAGCGCCTCTTCAATAGAAGCAGGCTCATCTGGATCCAACAGAGTGCGGAGAAATACATTCCCTTCAATCCCAAAATGTTATCGTGGAATATGACCACGTTTACTTCTCCGTAACTATGGATCTAGACCTTGAGGACTGCTCTCTGGTGGTGCATCAACCCTCATGGGTGAGCTCCTACTAGGCTCAACTTGTGCGCTCCCACTGTCTGGTGCGGCACTCCCGCTAGGCCTAGCATTCTAACTATCTGTGGCGATCTCTTGTGCGCTCCCACTGTCTAGTCCGGCACTCTCGCTAGGCCTAGCATTCCGACTATCTATGGCAATCTCTAAGACAAGTCGAAAATCCCCTACTTCACTATAGATAGTAGGAAAGTCCTCCTGTAACTCATACAGGGACAGATCCTTTCTAATTTCACCAATGCTCGGGAATTCATTCTCTCTAAACTCTATGTCTCTGTACTCCACTTCAGTCAACCCTCCATCAGGATGTGCACCATACAGTACGTAACCCTTCGAATTCTTAGGGTACATGATGAACACCTTTTGGCTAGCTTTAGGACCCAACTTTTTCAACTTATGGGAGGCATTGTGAACATATCCTGTTGAGCCTCAAGGGTACAAATGATCCACAGAGGGTCGCGCGCCATACCATAGCTCATATGGAGTAGAAGGTACTGTTTTACTAGGTACGATTAAGGATGTAGGAAGCAGTCAACAGCGCATCTCCCCAAAAACTAATTGAAAGATTTGCCTATGCCATCATCAACCTAACCATATCTAGTAAAGTTCTATTTCGACGTTCGACAACACCATTCTATTACGGTGTCCCAGGAATGGTAAGTTGCCTATGTATCCCCTTTTCCTTACAGAGCCGTTGGAATTGCTCAGATAGATATTTGCGACCTTTATCAGTTCGGAGAGTCTTCAAAGACCTCTCCTTTTGATTTTTCTACCTAAGCTAAAAATCATTTGAAACAATCCAGCACTTCATAGCAATGGGAGATCATGTACACATACCCGAATTGTAAAAAATCATCTATAAACATGAGGAAATAGGAAGCGCCATGGCGCGCCTTGACACTCATGGGTACATAGATATCAGAGTGAACTAGCTCTAATGGATGAGAGGCCCTAGTAGCCTTACCAAAAGGCTTTCTTGATGCCTTTCCTGCTAGACAAGACTCACACACAGGTAGACTTATCTTGGTAAGAGGGGCCCAATAGCCCTGCTTTAGCCATTCGTGCCATTCCATCTTGGCCCATATGACCAAGTCTGGCATGCCAAAGAAAACAATCATCACAGGCAGGAATAGAAGCACAAGAAAATGAGGAATAAAAGCACACAAGTCAACATCAAGTCTAAAGAACCATTGTGATAAATATCCACAAGGATAAACACCATCCATATAGACAACGGTCGCCAGAAAAAAAGTATAACCAAGTACCAACAGGGCAAGAACAGAATAAAAATCATACCAGATTATTGGGACATACAAAACGATCAACACATGTCCACCACGAAGCATAACATGACATGCTCCTACACCCAAAACCTGCTCACGAAGACCATTACCAAGTACTACAAACTGGGTATCTCCAGGTATCCAATGATAATCCATAAAACTAGCCCGATCTCCCACTATATGTTTGTTCGCTCCCGTATCTACAATCCAATCAGGGAGTGTGTCAACAATAATTCATATGAACAAACAAAGAGAGAGCTGTATATGGAATAACCTTCTTTGGCTCAGTGCAATCACGAGCAAAGTGGCATTTTGCTCCACAGTTGTAGCACTTAATCTTTGTCACATCTCTCTTGGCCCCTCGACATCCTCTCTTTGGTTTGGCCACAGCTTTTCCTTTATATCCCTGTGCACTCCTATTATGTGCCTTTCCCTTCTTTTTGTTCTTGGGCCTTGAAGACCCATCAGTAACCACATAGGCTGAAGGGAGAAAAGTTTCAATTCGCTCAGCCTCTAGCTCAAGGTGACGAGCAATTTTCTCAAAAGTCTTGATGTGCTCGCTATGAGTCATCAAGAGCTTCATCTGACTCCACTGAGGGTCAGGCAGTGAACGAATCACTGCTAGAACCTATTGCTCATTATTAAGGTCAACTCTAGTAGCCTTCATATCCCTAATTATATTTTTCATCATACGTAGGTGGGTTGACATGGAATGATTAAGATCCTTGACATATTGCATGAATCTAAGGTTCAAGGCATGTAGCCTTGTAGCTGAAGTTTGACCAAACCGGATCTTGAGCTGATTCCACATATCCTAAGCAGTCTTGCAATTCTCAAAGTTGCCAATAAGATCATTGTGCATGCTACTCAACATGGTAAAGCATGTACAGTGATCTTTCTTGACCCAATTGTCATAGACTTCCCGATCAAGGCGATGTTGCTCAGTAGTGCCAGGCACTGGTGGTGTCATGCTAGTTGTCAAGGTCTCCAAGACTTCTAATTCATTCAGCAGGTATTAAATTTTTCTATGCCACATTTCATAGTTTTGTCCATCTAGCTTTTTGCCTTTGTTAAGATCAGCTATCACTGATTTGGAGGCCATCACAGAATTCAGTCGAGCAAGGTATGGACATCAGGCACACATTATACCATTAGCTAGGAAAATAACCATATTACAAATATTTCTTCTTATAAATGAGATCGAAAACTTCGCTAAGCTCATAATCATCACTCAGTTTACAAGATGAAAACATAGAATTCGATAATTTTTTATAGAACACATTTATGTTATCCACATTAAATAATATGTTCGTAAAATCTTTATGACATAAATTTTTCTTATGCACTAAGAATAAATTATATGTCAAGAAAATGAACAGAAACATGCATAAACCATATTTATACACTAAGCATAAATAATTATGCATTCAAAAATAAGTCACATAAATTCAAGCAGAATGGCAATAATATTATCTATGCATAAAGCATAAATAATCATGCCATATCAAGACAAGGGGGTCAAACTTTTTTGAATTTTCTATGATTTTTTTCTAATTTTTGGATTTTTTTACAATTTTTGGCAATTTTTTTATTTTTTATGATTTTCTATAATTTTTTAAAATACCCAAAAAATCCAAAAATCAATTTAAATGCCACGTAGGCACTTATTGCCAGCTGGGGCCCAACACATGGACGACCACGTAGTCGCCACGTCAGTTGAAAGTCTGTGTCAGCAACATCATGCCACATCAGCATCAACAACCCTCTTTTTTTTATTAAATTCGAATAACGAAAGGATAAAAAGGCCCCTGAATAGTCTTTGAATTTATGGGTGGTGCCACCCGTAAACTTACGATGCATACTATGCTCACCGCATGCACAGCGGTGGCGCGGGATGGTCCTGGTCCTCCGGCGGTCGGGACGGAGCTCAGGGTCAAGCTCTGGTCGGAGAGAGGGTGCCCGCTGGCCACCAGAGAGGTTTCGGTGGCCCTGCATCTAGCGGGCATGAGCATGCCCGCCACCCACACAGCGGCGATCAGGCTTTCCCCACCATCCAGCGGTCGGGGAAGAGGTCGAGACAACGGGGATGACCCTCCGGAAGGGTCTCCGGCAACAGGTGAGGCATCGTCGGCCGCCGAAGAACTCCCAGTGATAATAGGGACCCTGCATCCGCCATATTTACGATAGAGGCAGAGACATCCCTAGCCTCCAGCGGCCGGGGAAGGAGCCAGACAAGGTTTGACGACTAGCGGGGCCAACGCCGATCGCCGGAACGAGTTCGGTGACCCCATGCCATGGAAACGGCCTGTGTCAAGCGGACGGGACCGGGACCAGGTGAAGGGAAAGCCATCAACAGCCAGGGAAGAAGGGGAAGAGATCCCAGCGGCTGGAGAGGAACCTCCCAGCCGTTGGAGAGGATCAAATAGACCCTCCTCACCAGTCCGATGAAACTGAGGTCCGCTGCGGCACCCATGGCCATAGCGGAACCTCCTCTTTTTTTTTTAATGCAGCAATGCTGCGACACCCATGGCCGCAGTAGAGGGACAGATGATGTTGTCTAGCCACTGTGGCCAGAACCCCTACAACCTCTACCCTCGCCGATGATGATCGACGAAGCTCTGATACCAATTGTAAGAACCATAAACTAGGAACATACCTTGTTTCGGCAGTAGTGAAAGCAGCAGATCATCGATCGTCAGGGGCTACTAGAGTCCCCAGTGCATCCACACTGCTAAGCCATAGTTCCGATGAGGAAGAGGAAAAAGGAGGCTTTTTTGTCTCCTTATCTCCGCCCTTACCCCTTAGAAGACTCCTCGTGTCTTCTTTGTTATATAAACTGGATAAGACTAGATAGCAGATAAGATCGAGGAATACTAAGAGTCCCAAAGTTATGACAGTTATGAAGAGTTCTGTCTCCTTGGACTCTGTATGGTCCCTGACCTGGTACCCAGGCCAATAATATAAATATTAGATATGGAGTGAGTTTTGCTTATCATCAGAGACATCCTCACGAAGTCACAAAGACTTTGTTGCAGTGTTTTTCATCTATTATGGGCATCAACCAAAGGGATCTTAGTGATATTTTTTTAAAATGAATTTCCTTGCTTTCTTTACCATCTTTACACCTTCCTCCTCTCCTTCTTGTATTTTTATATTTATGTAAATATTATATTTTAAATAATTAAGAGAGAAGTTTAACTTCTCCATTTTCCTTTAAAAAAAAAGGGTGATGATGATCACAAACGTGTGGTCCTTACTGAAACGCCTGCCTGGGTGGTGGAGAGCCTCGGGAAGTGATTGATCCAAAGGACACTGCTATCACTCTTCCACACTCCATACTTCATGGGAACGAGCAAATCCTGTTAAAATATAATGATTGTTAATTATTTATTTATTTTATTTTAATCTTTGTTGAGCTTTTACATAATGAGCTTATTTTATTATGCTTTGATGTGATAGCCTTGTTTTTTTTCCATTAAGCGTATCGGTTAGATATTATTAAGATGGTCCTATATTCGATATCGAGGGATTACATGAATTTAAAATTTGAATCCACGATTAAAATAAACATCCCTCAACCATATCCGTTTGAAGTGCTCTCTGTGATGGACAGATAAGGCATAAAGCTAAATAAAACAGAAAGGTCCCTGCATATGGTCTCTATGAGAAAGTTTACATCATCGCTGAGAGAGACCATAAGGTATGGAAGAGCCTTACCCTGATTTGAAGAAAAGTCAACCTATCTACTTTGTGCAATGACTGTAGGTATTTATGTTTCAATTCATATTTTACATTATTTATCATGATAAATATATTGGTCCCATATTTCTGCATATATGATAGGGATCAATATATAACTTTGTTTTAACATTTGGTATCAGAGCTATAAAAATACCTCTGTGTATTATTAGGATTATTTCCATTAATATATATATGATAAAATCCCTAATAAATAATTATTATTTTATTTATTTAATAAAGAGGGGCAAGGCATTCTTGGTCTTTATTTCTCTCATATAGGGATAGTCCAAAGGGGAGGCTTCTAGTAGTACCCTAGATTATTTAACCCAATAGGCATACAGTAGGGATATTAGGGACGTGCCAATAAGGAAGGCTACTAGTAGTACCTTGGTGCGTTTGACTCAACTACTTGCGTACCGAGAGAGTTAATAGGTCATCAATAATCATCTGAAAGGATATTAGATATGGTAAACTCTTAATATTTAGTTTATTTAATTTAGTTTTATTTAAGAGATGCATCAGTAAGATCTATGCCATGAAGCATGCACCTATTTGTTCGCTCATCCATTTTGGATATAGTTTAAATAAAAGAGAAATCCAAATGTCTCACAATCAAATCACCATGAGAGAAAGCGTGGGCTTCTTTGTTTATATATTTTCAGATATGTGCGATGAGTTGCGCCTCTTACTGGATAAGGATGAATGGAAGACGCCTCTTACGAAAGATGTGGTGGCCATGCTAGATAAAAAAAAATACCGTTAGCCTAGGCCAGCAGCCAGCCTAGGACAAGCACCTGGGCCTGGGCCAGGCGGCTGGCGCTGGCCTAGCGGCCTAGTTGGCCCAGCACTTGGGCCAGCACCTAGGCCAGGCTGCTGCAGCCTGGCCTAGTGCCTGAGCCATGCACCTGGCTGGCCCAGCGCCTGAGCCAAGTGCCTTGGGCCTAGCCCAGCAGCCTGGGCCAACGGCCAGGCCGCCCCAGGCACCCGCTTGGGCTAGCCGCCAGGCTGGGCCATGCGCCCAGCCTGAGCTACGACAGGCTGGGCTGCGTGCCCAGCCTAGGCCACATCACATCTGATCCAAAAATTTTTTGGGATGATTGAGAGATTTTTGGTTAAATTAAACTATTAGAATTAGGTGAGGATGACGGGCTGCTAGCTCGTCCATCAATTGGTTAAACCATTGGCCTAGCCTATTTATGTTCAATTATATTTAGAATTTGTGTGTATAAATTTTATGAATTATACATGCATTTTGAGTGAAATAATTGAGCATAAAATTTAAATAATGTCTAAGTGATAAATACAATTGAATAATTGAGGAGTAGCCATAGCATCCTTAATTATATAATTATATAATAAAGTTAATAAATCACATAAATAATTAATTAATTGTAATTAATTATATGAATATAATAAATTTATCCCATAGAAATTTTTTTATATTTGTATAATTAATTAGGATAAAATATAAAATTATATTTTCTAATCTATCCATAGGAATTAGAAAGAAGGAACATAATTTGATAGTTTTATCATATAGACTTAAGTGAATCTAATTGAATTAGAGCTTTAGCCCATAGGCAAGTTTTATGTCAATAGATTCACTGTTTTATATTTATATAATTAATTAGGATAAAATATCAAATTATATTTTTCTAATCTACCCATAGGAATTAAAAGAAGGAACATAATTTGATAGTTTTATTATACAGACTTAAGTTAATCTAATTGAATTAGAGCTTTAGCCCACATGCAACTTTTATGTTATTAGATTCACTATTTTTTAAATGCATGATTTACATTGGTAAAGCATTTTATTAGTCTCAATTTTTTATAATAAGCATGTATATTTAATTTTAAAGTTTTGCAATCTATAAATTTCTCTGATATAAAATATGACATACCTAAATTGAGGGATGATAACTATAAGGTTTGGAAGGAGAGAATTCTCCTTCATCTAGGCTGGATGGACATTGATTATGCTATAAGGAAGGATGAACCACCTTCAGTAACTCAGACCAGCACTCCTAGTGAGATTGCGATTTATGAATATTGGGAGCGATCTAATCGCTTGAGTGTAATGTTCATAAAGACAAAAATCTCTATTGGTATACGTGGTTCAGTCTATAAGCATGAGAATGTCAGAGAGCTACTAAAGGCCATTGATGAACAATTCAGTACTTCAGATAAAGCTCTTGCCAGCACACTAATTTTGAAGTTCTCATCCCTGAGGCTCACTGGAGTGAAAGGTTTGCGTGAGCATATTATGCAAATGAGGGACATTGCAGCTCAACTGAAGACTCTTGAGGTTGAAATGTCTGAGTCCTTTCTGGTGCACTATATTTTAAACACCTTTTCACAGCAGTATGGACCATTTAAGATATCTTATAACACACATAAGAAAAAATGGTCAATCAATGAACTTTTGGCCATGTGTGTTCAAGAAGAGGGCAGACTATTGATGGAATTGGATGAGAGTGCAATGCTGACTACAAATGAAAAGGATCGGGCATGGACCAAGAAGAAGGGTAAAAGTAAAATACCACCCCAATTTGACATTAAGAAGGAATCCAAATGTTTTTTCTGTAAGAAGAAGGGACACATAAAGACGGATTGCATCAAGTTCAAGACTTGGCTTGAAAAGGAAGGTAAAACAATCTCATTTGTCTGTTATGAATCTAATATGGCTGATGTTATTTATAACACATGGTTGATTGATTTAATTTGGTTCTACAATCCATATTTGCAATACTTTGTAGGATATGCAAAGCCTAAGAAAGCCAGTGGAAAGAGAGCAGTATATCTCTTCAGGAAACAAGATGCGCTCACATGTGGAAGCTATAGGGGCATACACTTTAGTTCTTGGTAGTGGTTTTATTTTAAATTTAGAAAGGACCTTTTATGTACCTAGTTTTTCTAGGAATTTAATTTCAGTTTCAAGACTTGTACCTTTGAGTTATTTCTTCAACTTTTTAAATACTTCTTTCAATTTATATTATAAATCTAAATTTGTTGGGAATTATACTTTGCCTGATGATCTTTCTATATTAATTTGCAAAATGATACCACTCATGATGGATGCATGATTAGGGCTGGCATGAAAAGATGTGTTGTAAATGATAACTCTTCTATGTTATGGCATCGGAGATTGGGACATATCTCCATAAATAGAATCAAGAGGTTAATAAATGAAGGAGTACTCAATACTTTGGACTTCACTGACTTTGACACTTGTGTGGATTGCATTAAGGGCAAGCAGACCAACAAGTCAAAAAAAAGATGCCAAGAGGAGTTCAGACCAATTAGAGATTATACATATGACATTTGTTGTCTAGATATGGATTTTCATGGTCCTAAATACTTTATCTGCTTCATTGATGACTACTCACGATTTATGTTTCTATACTTGCTTCATAATAAGAATGAAGCATTAGATGCCTTTAAGGTGTTCAAGGCAAAAGTAGAGACACAATGTGAAAAATAAATCAAAATTATGAGATCTGAAAGAGGAGGTGAATATTATGGGAGATACACAGAGGATGGACAAATGCCTGGTCCATTTGCCAAGTTCCTTCAAGAACATAGGATTGTTGCCCAATATAGTTTACCTGGCTCACCTGATCAGAATGGTGTAGCAGAAAGAAGGAACCAGACATTGATGGACATGGTGAGGAGCATGATTAGCAGCTCCAAACTTCTAAGTCCCTGTGGACAGAAGCTCTCAAGACGGTCATGTACATATTGAATCAGGTTCCAACCAAGGCTATTTCTAAAATGTCATTTGAGTTATTTAAAGGTTGAAAACCAAGTTTGCAACATGTACACGTATGGGGATCCCATGTGTAGTAAAAGTGTACAATCCACAAGAGAAAAAGCTGGACCCTAGGACCATTAGTGGGTATTTTATTAGATATGCCGAGAGGTCCAAGGGATATAGATTTTACTATCCATCTAACATAACTAGGATTATGGAATCAAAAAATACCAAATTTCTTATGAATGACTTGATTAGTGGGAGTAATCAATTGCAGAGCATGATCCTTGAAAAGAAATATTCTGATGCTCAACCTTCCACTTCAAGTAGCAGACTGATTATCGTTTATAGTGCCCCTCAAGATCAAATGGGTATTATACAACCAGTCGTTGAAATTTTATAATTTGCTGATAATGAACTAGTAGATCAAGTCTCTCATGAGTTACCAAAGATAGTTGAACAATCAACTTTGCCAGAGAAGGTTGTTACAACATTAAGAACATCTACAAGAGAAAAGAAATCAGCAATTTTTAGTGACTATATTGTGTATCTTCAAGAGTCGGACTATAATATTGGAGCTGAAAATGATCCTGAAATATTTTCATAAGCCATGAATTGTAAGGAATCAAATTTATGGTATGATGCTATAAAAGATGAGATGAATTTTATGGCATTTAATGGAGTCTAGGATCTTATTGAGTTGCCTGATGGAGCAAAGTGGCTGTAAATGGGTCTTTAAGACCAAGAAAGACTCGTTAGGCAACATTGAGCGATATAAGGCAAAACTCGTTGCTAAGGGATTCACTCAAAGGGAGGGAATTGATTACAAAGAGACATTTTTTCTTGTATCCAAGAAAGATTCCTTCCGCATTATCATGACACTTGTTGCGCATTTTGATTTAGAGCTACAAATGGATGTGAAAACTGCATTTCTCAATGGAGATCTAGAGGAAGAGGTTTATATGAAATAACCTAAAGGTTTTTCCTTTAGTGATAATGAGCAATTGGTATGCAAGGTTAAGAGACCTATATATGGGTTGAAACAAGCCTCTCGATAATGGTTTTTAAATTTTATGATGTGATTTTTTTATTTGGATTTGTAGAGAACATCATGGATCGATGTATATACCAGAAGGTCAGTGGGAGTAAAATTTATTTTCTGATCCTATATGTAGATGATATTTTTCTTGCAACCAATGATAAAGGTATGTTACATGAGGTGAAATAATTTTTCTTTGAGAATTTTGATATAAAAGATATGGGTGATGCCTCTTATGTCATTGGCATTAAGATTTAGAGAGTCAGACTTCGAGGTGTTTTAGGTTTATCTCAAGAAACCTATATCAACAAAATCTTAGAGAGATTTCGGATAAAAAATTATTCACCAAGTATAGCTTCCATAGTCAAGGATGACAGATTCAATTTGAGTCAGTGCCCAATGAATGACTTTGAGAGAAAGGAAATGAAAAACATTCCATATGCTTTAGATGTTGATAGCTTGATGTATGCTCAGGTCTGTACAAGGCCTGACATAGCATTTGCAATTGGGATGTTGGAAGATATCAGAGTAATCCAGGTTTAGACCACTGGAGAGCTGCTAAAAGGTTATGAGATACATATCTGACTGCTACCTTTAATATATATATGCAAGCAGAATTCATTGCTTGTTTTAAGGCTATATTGCACGGTGTATGATTGAAGAGTTTCATCTCAGGGCTTAGAATTATTGATTCTATTGCTAGGCCAATTAAATTATAGTATGACAATTCAACTGTTGTATTTTTGGTTAAAAACCATAAGAGTGGTAGTCGAAGTAAACACACCGATATTAAGTATTTAGCCATAAGAGAACGTGTTAAAGAAAACAAAGTGGTCATAGAACATGTTAGATGATAGCTGATCCTTGACTAAAGGCATGCCAATTAAGAAATTTAAGGATCATATGGTACGAATGGGAGTTGGTCCCATAATATAATTTAGTTATATGGACAACTACTTGTACAATGAAACTCTTCTATGATTGTGATGTTTTCTCACATTCAGTTATTTAGTGTACACATTTATTTTGTAATGAGTATCATTAAGTTGGACCTAGAATAAACATGGGGTTTATTCATTAAGTTATATGGGTTTATGTTTGAAAAATATAATATATGTGATATATTATAAATAATACTTAATTTTAAGAGGACCTATTGCTATGATCCACGTATTTTGTTTCTTACTATAGTAATAGAATATGCGGACCAAGTGGTTGATTCTTTTCCATTAAGCATATCAGTTAGATACGATTAGATGGTCCTATATTTGATATCGAGGGATTATATGAATTTAAAATTTGAATCCACGATCAAGATAAACATCCCTCAACCATATCCGTTTGAAGCGCCCTCTGTGATAGACAGATAAAGCATAAAGCTAAATAAAATGGAGAGGTTTCTGTGCCTAGTCTCTATGAGAAAGTTTACACTATCGCTGAGAGAGACAGTAAGGTATGTAAGAGCCTTACCTGATACGAAGAAAAGTCAACCTATTTGTGTGGTGCAATGATTGGAGATATTTATGTATCGATTCATGCACTACAAGAAAACTGAAATAGTGACGCAAATGTAGCGATGCATCATTGCGTCACTAAATTGCGACCACTTTGCGGCGCCTCCGTGACAACAAAACATTGTGATGCAATTAGCGATGCATTAGCGACTCAATAAATCAGAAAATAAAAAAAATTATTTTTTTATTTAGCGACGCAACTAATTGCGTCGCAATATTTTTAAATTAATTTTTTAAATATAAACATGGGAAAAAAATTGCGACGCAACTCAGTATGTCGCAATATTTTTAAAAAAATTAAATGTTAAATAGCGACGCATTAGCGATGCAATAAACCAGAAAATTAGAAAAATTATTCTTAATTTAGTGATGCACCAATTGCGTCACAAATAATTTAAATAAAATTAAATTTTATAAAATATAAATATT
>UESW01005050.1:162934-181423 GCA_900491605.1 Calamus simplicifolius
CCCCCCCCCCCCCCCCCCCCCCGCCGCTTCCCTTCTCTTCTTCTTCCTTTTCCTACCTTAGCCGCCGCCGCCGTCCGTCCGCTCCTCCGACTGCCCCCGTCTTCTCTCCCGGCGGAAGCTCTCCCCACTCCGGCAGCATCCCCTCGCGACCGAGGTAAGCCCATCCTCCTTTTTTTATTTTTTTTTTAAACATGGTACGGCCATGGCACCGACCGTGGCCGTGTTCTCCGGCCACGGCCGCTGCCGTGGCCCTCTTGTTCGGCCACGGCTGGTGCCGTGGCCGGCCGTGTCCTGGCCATGGCCGGTGCCCTAGCCGGCCGTGTCCTGGCCACGGTGGTCAGGCCACCAAAAAAAAATTTACTGTTTGGGGGGGCTTTCCCCACCCCCCCTTCGTCTTCTCCAGCCACGGCAGTGGCCGTCTTCTCCGGCCACGGCCGCTGCCGTGGCCGGCCCTGGCCTGGCCACGGTGGCCAGGCTACAAAAAAAATTTTATGTTTGGGGGGGGTTTTGACCCCCCTTCGTCTCCGGCCACGGCCATGGCCGTGGCCGTCTTTTCAGCCACGGCCGCTGCGTGGCCTGGCCACGGTGGCCAGGCCACCAAAAAAAATTGACAGTTTGGGGAGGTTTTCCCCATCCCCCCCTTCGTCTTCTATGGCCGTGGCCGTCTTCTCCGGCCACGGTCCGCTACCGTGGCCGGCGGTGGCCTGGCCACGGTGGCCAGGCCACCGAAAAAAAAAATTAATGGGGGGGGTTTTCCCCAGCCCCCCTCCCGTTCGTCCTCTCCGGCCACGGCTGCTGCCATGGCTGGCTCTCGCCTGGCCACGGAGGCCAGGCCACCGGAAAAAAAAAAAGTTAGGGGGGACACCCCCCTCCAGTTCGTCTTCTCCGGCCTCCGGCCACGGTGGCCAGACAAAAAAATAATATAAATAAAAAGGTAACAGCTAAGGAGCTTTTCCCTCACCCTGGCCCCCTTCAATTAAAAAAAAGACTCATAAAAAATTAACTAGAAAAATTAGATTCTATCATATTATATTGTTTTTAAAATTATTTTTAAATAATTTGATGATAAATATAAAAATTATAAAATATTTTTAAAACATGGGCAACTTAATTTTTTTTAAAAAAAAGTAACAGCTAAGGGGGTTTTCCCGACCCCCCGGCCCCTTCAAAAATTTTTTAAACTCATGAAAAAAATTTAACTAAAAATTTAGATTCTATTATATTTTATTGTTATTAAAATATTTTCAAATAATTTGATGATAAATATAAAAAAAATGTGACCACTAATCTAATTATTTATTACATTAGTTATAATTAATTAATTTATGTCATTAGTCGGAGCTCTTTGGATAGACTGATTGTTATGTCTTATTATGCAATAATATTTGTAATGCTAGATAGAAAGTCTTGTTTATATTATTTAATTTATTTAGCAGAATGTTTATGCAATAATTAATTTAAGCAGAATGTTTATGCAATAATATTTGTGCATTTATAGTTATTTACAATTGTTATGTCTTGATTATTTACATTTGCTTCAAATTGAATGATGCATTAAATTATGTAATGCTAGAAGAAAGTCTTGTGTATTTTATTTAATTTTCAGCAACAAATTAGTAGTTTCAATGATTTATATTTTAGTCTTCACAAACATTTATATTCGATACAATAATCTTAAGAAGTCAGTGACTATATTATAGAACACTATTCCTATATATGTATAATTGACAAGAAGTTAAGAATAACAAGCATAAGTTCGATTGTCTTCGGACTTCAATATTATTAATCACAGCACTATAACCTTTAGACCCGTTTGAGAATTTGTAAGACTTAGTCTTGCAAATTCTCAAATTGTCCTGGTGACAGTTTGGGAATATTTTTTGCGATATGTTAGTCTGCTATTAATCATCGTTGGTGAGATTGCGGTTTGTATTTGCTCATATGTTCTCCTAGTGTGGCTATATGCCACACATTTAGGAGAACATATGGGAAAATGCTGCGAAATTTCAACGTAACCGATCAATGATAATTAATAGCAGAATAACATATCACAAAAAATATTCTTGAATGGGATAGGCCTTACCTTTTAGACATGGAGTGAAGGTAGAATTAATTTAGGACACTTGAATGCTTGTGAAGTCTCATGATTAAACGGTCCGCCTTGCGGCCCGACCCGAACTCAAGCCCTAGCATTAGCCTGGCATGAACCTGTGCCTCGGTCCTTGCTAGCACGCCAAGGATCGTAGCCATGGCCGGGTCTTGCAGGGTAGGGACCTTAGTTGTCTAAAAAAAATTGGTTTAGTTATAAATATTTAAATGGTTATTATTAACCTAAGTTGTGTAAAAGAAATAATTTAGTTATATATTAGTAATGCTAATATAGTTTTATAATGTGGTTTCCTTTAATGGTTTACCAGAAATTGTATAAGTCGGTCAAAAATGAGCGGGGCTTGCTCGTGGATGTATACAAGTATAAAAGATGGCTTGCTTAATCCAGATTTTCTGAATGGATTGGAAGAATTTATCGCATTTGCATGTAGCCAACCTGAATGGATGGATGGGCCTAGGATTAGGTGCCCATGCAACTATCACAGGTGTCAGAATAAAGCCTACAGAGATGTTGAACTGTTAAGGTGCATCTGTGTAAAAAGGGGTTTGTTCCTGATTACGATGTTTGGTACTGTCATGGTGAACCAGAGGAAATTCCAGCCATTGTTACAAGCCAACAAGTGTCAATTCCCATTGATGAACCATTTGTGAATCTAAACACATATGAAGAAATGTGATGAATGCATCGGGTAATGAATTCAATCAGAATACATTTATGGAAGAACCAAATCCAGATGCATAGCAATTTTATGATATGTTGCGTGCTGCAAATCAAGAATTGTATCCTGCAAATCAACAGTTGTCGACGGCTGCTCGATTGTTGAATATTAAGGCAGAACATCGATTATCAGAAAAGGCGTTCAATTCTGTAGCTGGGTTAATCAAGGAAATTTTGCCAAATGATAATGTTGTAGCAGACAGTTTTTACTCAACGAAGAAGTTGTTGCGTGGGCTTGGGCTCCCGGTTAATAAGATCGATTGTTGCTTGAACAATTGTATGATATATTGGGGTGAAGACTTGGAGCTGAGATGGTGTAAGATTTGTGGGCAATCGAGGTACAAAAACGGCGAAGGGGAGCTAGTACAAGTAGGAGGAAAAGTGTGCCTTACAAGAGGATGCATTACTTTCCTCTTACTCCACGCCTGCAGAGATTATACAGATCTGAGGCTACAGCTGCTGATATGAGATGGCATGCCGAACATGAATCTAAAGAGGATGAAATGCGGCATCCATCAGATTCAAAGCTTGGAAGCATTTCAATGAAAATCATCCTGATTTCGCTGAAGATATAAGGAATGTGAGATTAGGTCTTTGTACCGATGGCTTCCAACCATTCGGTCAAGCGGGCAACAGTATTCATGTTGGCCTGTGATACTGACTGTATATAACCTTCCTCCATGGAAGTGCATGAAAGAGATTGCAATGTTTTTGACAGTTTTGGTTCCAGGACCATCAAATCCAAAGGAAAAGATTGATGTCTTCTTGCAACCGTTGGTGGCCGAATTGAAAATGTTGTGGGAAACAGGAGTCGTAGCCTACGACATTTCTATGAAACAGAATTTCATCATGAGAGTTGCTTTGATGTGGACAATAAGTGACTTCCCGGCATATGTAATGTTGTCTGGTTGGAGCACTGCTGGACATCTGGCATGCCCTCATTGCATGTATGATTCGGATCCATTTACATTGCAGAAGAGTGGTAAGCAGTCATGGTTTGATAATCATAGGAAGTTCTTGCCCTCAAATCATCCTTACAGGCGTAACTTGATCGCCTTCCGGAAGAACAAAGCAGTCACAAATTTGCTGAACCGGTTAGGTTCGGCACGGATATATTTGATACTATAGAGCATTTGGGGTTGAGGTATGCTTGGGAACCAGATGCAGATAAAATAAATGGCCGTATATGTAAAGAACATAACTGGAAGAAGTGGAGTATATTTTGGGATTTGCCTTATTCGAGCACAAATCTCATCCGGCACAACTTGGATGTTATGCATATCGAGAAAATTTTTTTTGATAACATATTTAACACGGTGCTAAACATCTCGAGAAAAACAAAAGACACTGCAAAATCAAGAGAAGAACTTAATATGTATTGCAGAAGAGGTGATTTGAGGAGTACCGACGGGACCTATCCTAAAGCCTGTTACACTCTTGACAGAAATTCACGAGAAGTTTTATGTAACTGGCTTAGAGGGTTAAAATTTTCAGATGGTTATGCCTCAAATATCGGTAGGTGTATGGACATGCATAAGCTCAAGTTGTTCGGCATGAAGAGTCATGACTGTCATGTTTTCATGCAACGGTTATTGCCTATAGCTTTTCATGAGTTGCTTCCGCAACATGTCTGGAAGGCATTGACAGAGCTCAGCTTGTTCTTCAAGGAGTTGTCTGCCACAGTCATTACTTCTGCATCCATGGCAAGGCTTGAGGATCAAATTTCAATTATTTTATGCAAGCTGGAGCGAATATTTCCTCCCAGTTTTTTTGACTCAATGGAGCATTTACCGGTTCACTTGCCATACGAAGCGAGCATAGCTGGTCCCGTGCAGTATCGCTGGATGTATCCTTTTGAGAGGTAAATATATACATCATTAAGACATATTAACATTTTAAATATTATTTCATTGCGAGAAAATTGGTTAATTTTTGTCTCAACTTTACATATAGGTACCTTAAGAAGTTAAAAAATAATGTGCGTAATAAGGCATGGGTTGAAGGTTCTATATGCAATGCACACTTGGTCGAAGAAGTTTTAGCTTTTGCCTTGCATTACTTTGAGGGTCACGTCCACACGAGGAGCCGAAATCTTGGTCGTAACGATGATGTATGTGTGGACAAAGGAGAACCTAATGACGGTAGAATATTAATTTTTAAATGTACCAGCCGTTCATTTGGGGGCAGAAGTCAAGAAATCTTAGCGATATAGAGTATAATGCAGCACATTATTATATCCTAATGAACTGTAGAGAAGTCGATCCATATATTGAGTAAGTTTATACTTCAATGCTTAATTGGAACTTCTAATTTAAATTACAATATACCACAATATTTAATTGCTAACATCAGTTTTAATCATTATCATCCTATAAGGATGTATTGTGATAGACAACGACAGATGAATCCCGACATCAGTCAAGTTGCAATTGGACAGAAGTTAGAAACGGAGTTCACTTACTGGTTTTATGAATTTGTGAGTAGTATCACTCAATCAATTTCAGTAATGGCTTTAATTTTTTGAATTGGTTGTGAATAGCTTATTAATTTATAGGTAAATGGTCCATGGTCCTCAATCGATAATATTTCATTAAATGTCTATCGCAATGGCCATTGAAGACCGTAACAACCTCTACTGGCTATTTTGTTAATGGGTACAAATTTCAGATTGAACAAGCAGCTTCAAGAGGCACGCAGAACTGGGGCGTGTGTGTTAAAGGAGAAAGTATTGGAGCAAATATGCAGGATTATTACGGAAAGTTAGTAGAGGTGGTTGAAGTTGAATATCCCGGTTGGCCTATGAAACGAACCGTATTGTTTCGTTGTGATTGGTTCGATCCGATAGTTCCTGTGGGCAAAAGGATTCATAATGACTACAATTTGGTTGAAGTGAACCATCGACGAAGATTGCAGAAATATGACCCATTCATCCTTGCATCCCAAGCTCATCAAGTGTTTTACTGCGGATATCCAAGTTTGCGCAATGACAAGCGAGATTGGTGGGTTGTTTCTAAAATCGTCCCACGTTCAACAATCTTATTAGAGGAGAGTTCATCAGTCAATCAGCCAAGTGCCCTGCATTTCAAGAGGATGAGATGGAAATGCATGCAATTGAGGACGACACAAGGGCTCCTGAAACATCACTTAGAGATCCAAATGGTGATTTCCAAGAAATTGCGGATGCAAATGTTCGGTTTCCTTCCGATGATAATGAAACTGAATCGCAGTCCGATACGGCATCGGATGTTGAACCAACATTTCACGAAACAAATGACACCGATTAAACATACAGGTTTTCTTTAATTCAAATTTATTTTATAAGTGGTAAATTTTTTACATAGTCAATCATTAATCGTAATTTAATTGCATGAATCTTTAGTATTTTCAGTATGACGGGCAGAGGTAGATCTACCGACGACATACGGAGTGAGCAGGGACGTAGCTCTGCTGCATCAGATCACATAAGCTTTGGAGATGGAGAGTTCGGATCTCCACACATCGCACAGCCTTCGATCTCTCCAGCAGTCGGCGGTGATCCTGCATTGGTATTACCATCCAGCCGATTGGCACATACCTTCGAGAGTTCTTCCACCATCGGCCGCACCGTACTTCGACTTGATGCTCATGGGCTGTAAGTATATACTAATTAAAAATATATTTATGTTTTTAAGTCGATTACTTATAAACATGCCTTTTTTTAACAGATTTATTGAGCAGCATCATGTATCCAGCCACATCAGCGCCGTATTCAGAAGCATGCAGATCCCAGTGGCTACGATTGGCACCACGTATCTCCAGCCACGAGGGAGTTTTTTTTTCTGAGTTTTAGGTAAACTAATTAAATACAATTTATCACTGATATAAAATTTCTTAATCTTAATAAATTCTGAAACTAACTATTTATTTTAATGCAGAAAAAGTTTACGTGGGACCCTGTCAGCCATGATGCCATTAGGGAAGCATAGGAGGCTCTGACGGGATGCCGATACTCTGACATGCTTCATCGTTGGAGGTCATCGGGTCAGCGTCCTGCGCATGTGCCAGAGGGTATTTGGCACGAGTGGCAGCAGGCCTGGCAGTCCGATGGCTGGCGCAGGAGGTCCGCATCAGCCAGCACGAACCGTCGATCTGAGAAGGGCAGTCCTGGCACGGGTCTCTCCCGCCATACTTCGGACTCCATTTCGATTCAGGAGCACAGACGGCGTATGGTAAGAAAATAAAATATTTTAATTACTAATTTAGTTATTTATACATATTTGTATTAATATCAATTTTTTTATTGTTATAGTCTAAGTAGGAGGGCGGAGATCCTGGTGTTTCGTCTATTCAGGGCGACACATACTAGGAGGGACGGTTCCTGGGTCGACAGCGATCACGGGAGGTTGCGGTAAGAAATTAGATTTATGTAGTATCTGTTTAATTTCTAAAATTTTATTTCGAGAAATTTATTAACTCATTTATTGTTGATTTTATAATTTAAAGACAGAGTCGAGGAGCTTCGCTCCCAGCATCGCAGGTCGACTCCACTGATGGGGAGACGCCCATCGAACTCTTAGCAGATGAGAGTCGGCGTATATTTTTGGAGGCTGTTGGTGCCCAGCCGCGAGACCGCAGGGTCTATGGTCTGGGCACTAGAGCTTCTGCATATTTTCCCCATCAGGCCTCCAGCTCGTGATTTTCTGGTGATATTCCTGCCGAGCATTTAGACGACATTCAGAGATCTATTGCGGAGGAGGTTCAGCAGGACGTTCGTCAGGAGGTTCGGTAGGAGGTCGAGAATGAGTTCGAGCAGCGTATGCGAGGCCGGGATCAGGAGCTTGCAGACATGCGAGATCAGATGCACCATTTGCAGGATATGGTTAGCCGCTTGTCGCAGGGTCTCCAGCCTCCACGTGATCGCTCAGATTCTTAATGTGTTTTTTTTTCATTTTTTTTATATTGTACATGAAAACTTCAAAATTTTAATATATGAATTATTTTTGGAAATTGATTATTGTTTGGATCAATACGAGTGAAGAATGTTTCTATCAATATTTCAATTTAACGAAATTATTTTATCCATTTTAATTTTTAATATTTTATATTTTTTTAAAAATTTAATTTGCGACGCATTAGCGATTGAAATTGCATCGCTAATATTTTAAAATATTATTATTAAATATTGCGACGCAATGACCTGGCGTCGCAATAATTTAAAAAAAAATTTAATAGCGACGCATTAGCGACTCAAATTGCATTGCTATTATATCTAAAATATTTTTAATAAATATTGCGACGAATGACCTTGCGTCGCAATATTTTAAAAAATTTTTATTTGCGACGCATTAGCGACTCTAATTGCGTCGCTATTATATTATAAATATTATTATTAAATATTACGACGCAACTAAATGCGTCGTAATATTGCGACGCAATTGAATGCGTCACAATATTTAATAATAATTTTAAATATTAAAAATTAGTTTTAAATTTAGCGACGCATTTGGATGCGTCGCAATATTGCAACGCATTTGGATGCGTCGCAATATTGCGACGCATTGTTGCGTCGCAGAGAGTCGCAAAATTGTGACGCAATTGCGATAAATGAATATTGCGACGGACATCTGAGCGACGCCATCATTGTGTCGCTATTGCGTCGTAATAGCATGTTTAGCAACACATTTGGACGTCGTAATATTTTTTTCCCCTTGTGGTGATATTTTACATTATTTATCATGATAAATTCCACATTTTTGCATATAGATAGGGATCAATATATAACTTTGTTCTAATAAGCTTCATATAGATAAGATCATAAGAGGTATATATTTATATGGTGATATACTTAATGAAACAACAGATCTATTTTTCTTCTTGAAAACCTTCTTCTATCCTAATTTTTTCTTTCCAAAATAATCTGTGTTGAAAATATTTCTAATAAAAATTGGTATATGAGCCTAATTAAAAAATTCTAGCTCTCTCCTTTATTTGGCAAACAAAGCACCGAAATCAAGGCAGAGAAGGCAATCATCAAGAAGACATGATCACGTTCTTTAGCCCACGGAAAGCAGATTCCGCTCCTCCAAATTTCAGCCCTCCGTCAAGCCTCGTGACCTTCTTCGTTGATTCATCGTCTCGTCAAGGACCCACTCCGTAACAACCAGAAAGCTTTTTCACAATCCTTTACACAAGTCTCAAGAAGGAGCAAGGCAAGATATCCATCCGCTATCAAAAGATTGTTGTGTTAAAATATTCCAAGCCCTTCACGACTCTATTCCACAACCGGGATCCTTCTCCAAAGGTTGCGTTTGATCTTCCATGCCACCTCGATCCTCGGCACAAGAAGCTTGTAGAAATCCCAAATTGGCGTGGGCAGCGACATTGATGCATTCAGAAAGAAAGCCCAAATCTTGATAAAGAAGGCGGTGAAAGGAAAAAAAAAATTTACTGTATAAAAAAAATTATTGATGTGATTCATGGCAGACTCAAACAATATTGGTACGAATATCAATCATATTCTATCCCTATTTTTTATGAAGAAATTATCTATTTTTTATGAAAAAATTATGATTATTGGAGCATCAAAATAAAAAAAAAATTATTTCATAAGAAGTATGGGATCTAGTAGAGTATGGGTATAAGAGCCAGTTAATCCAACAAATAATTAGAAGGAGCAACTGAAGGATTATAAAAAGAAGGATGCCAAAGCCCTATTTTTTTGAGAAACTTCTTCGCATAATTATTAGGGCCATTAAATCAAAGAAGGCATGAGACATCTTGCAGTAGAAATTTTAAGGCAACATAAAGGTAAGAACTATCAAACTTTAAACTTTAAGAAGAGAATTAGATAATTTGGGAATGCAAGAAAATAAAAAATTGAAGGATTACTTCTTCAAAATTATGAAAACTGTTAATCAAATGAAGAGCTATGGTAAAACCATCACCGAGCAAAGAATATATTAGAAAATTTTGGCTAGCTTATCTTCAATCCAAAATTTGATACGATAGTTACAATTGTTGAAGAATCTAAAGATGTTTTGAATTAAGTGTTCATAAATTGATGGGATCTCTTGAAGCTCAAGAGCAAAGATTGTTTAAGCATAAAGAATCATCAATTGAAAATGTCTTTCAACTAAACTCAAAGTGGTTGATAAAAATTCTCAAAAAGAATCACTAGTCATACTCCAGTCAAAAGAGAGTCATTCATAGGTGAAAACCAAAGTAGAGAAAGAGGAAGAAATATGAAAAGAAGAGGTAGAGAAATGCAAAAAATAATTTTTCAAGAAGGCAATATGATGAGAGCACTTAATAAAGGTGCAACATATGTAAAAGGTCTTTTCATGCTGAAAAAGATTGCTGGTTTAAGAAGAAACCCTAATGTTATAATTGCAAAAAGTTTGGATATGTTCAAAAAGATTGTAAGTACAAAGCAAGTGAGCAAGCATATTTCTCAGAAAATAAAGGTCAATAAAGCACACTATATGCATGTCAAACTACAGAAGAGCAAAGAAATAATGTGTAGTATCTTGACAGTGGGTGCAGCAATCAAATGACTGGTGATAAATCTATTTTTGTGGATATTGATAGTTCTTCAATTTCACAAGTGAAGATGAAAAATGGTGCATTAGTCCAAGCAGGAGGCAAAGGCACAATTCAATCAATACCAAGAAAGAAAGAAAATTCATTTATGATGTTTTACTTATTCTAAACTTGAAGCAGAATCTCTTGAGTGTTGGATAATTGATTGAGCATGGGCACATAGTACACTTTGAAAATAATGTTTGCAAGTTATATGACAGAGGGATGAAAAAGCAACTTATGGTAAATATCAAGATGAAGAAAAATAGAAGTTTTTCTCTTATTTTGCACTATGCAAAGGATGTTGCATAAAGATAGAAGTAAATAATGAGTCATGGTTATGGCACAAAAGGTTTAGGCACTTAAACTTTCAAAGCTTGAGAAGTTTATATCAAAAGAATATGGTGTATGGTCTACTAGCAATACATGACAAGGAAGAACCTTATGAAGGATGAGCACTTGGAAAACAACATAGAGAAGCATTTTCGAAAGAGCATGCATGGAGAGCCAAAGCACCATTGGAGCTTATTCATACTGACATATGTGGACCTATAAAAACTCCTCCTTATGCAGGTAACATCTACTTCATTATTTTTATTGATGACTATTCAAGGATGACATTGGTGTATTTTATGAGACCTAAATCAGAGGCATTTCTCATCTTCAAGAAGTTCAAAAATCTTATGGAACGACAAAGTGGGCATTATATCAAGGTGCTGAGAAGTGATAGATGCGGTGAATACAATTAAAATGAATTTGAAAAGTTTTGTGAAGATGATGGTGTACAAAGACAATTGACTATTGGCTATGCACCAGAGCAAAATGGAGTTGTAGAAAGAAAGAGTCGTACTATTATTGAGATGTCTAGATCTATGCTCAAAGACAAAGGCCTTCCTAATTCTTATTGGATAAAAGCAATGAATACAGTAGTGTACTGATAAATAGATGTCCAATAAAAGCTCTTCAAAATATGACACCATTTGAAGCCTGGTTTGATAGAAAGCCTTTAGTGAAGCATTTCAAAAGTTTTGAATGTATGTGTTATGCATATATTCCAAAGGAAAGAAGACATAAACTTGATAAAGTAAGTGAAAAATATATTTATTGGATATAGTTCTAAATCAAAAGGTTACAGACTTTTCAGCTTGAAGCAAAATTAAGTAATCATAAAAAGAGATGTTATTTTCAATGAGAAAGTTGCTTGGCATTGAAAGCAAAAGAAAGTTGAAGAAAATATTATTTCTTTGATGAAGAAATTCATGATGCTCAAAATGAAGAAAATGAGGTTGAAGGTTCACTACAACTTCTCCAAATATAAGTCCATTTTAACTTCAAGTTCAAGTTCATCTTCAAGTTTTACTCCTACAAAAATGAGAAGATTAAGTGACATTTATGCTTTTTGTAATTTCTGCATGATTGAGTCTGAAACTTATGAAAATGCTACGCATGAAGAAGTATAGAACAAGGCAATGCAAGAATAAATCAATATGATTGAGAAGAATAAAACTTGAAAATTAGTGAAGAAACCAAGTGATAATGAAGTCATTGGCTTGAAGTGGATCTACAAAATAAAACACAATTTAGATAGCACTATTCAAAGACATAAAGCAAGATTGGTAGCAAAAGGATACTTTCAATTACTTGGTATTGATTATCAAGAAACTTTTGCACCTGTTGCTAGACATGATACAATTAAAACTCTTATTTCTATAGCAGCACATAAAAGTTGGAAACTACACCAACTAGATATAAAGTCAGCAATCTTGAATGGAGTATTGGAAGAAGAAATTTATGTTGAACAACCTCAAGGCTTCATCATCAAAATCAAGAAAATAAGGTATACAAGTTGAAGAAAGCATTATATGGGCTAAAGCAAGCATCCAGAGCATGGTACTCTCAAATTGACAACTACTTCAATAAAAAAGATTTTCTAAGAAGTCCAAGTGAACCAACACTTTATGTGAAGAAGCAAGGTAATGATATTCTCATTGTCTCTCTTTATGTTGATGATTTAATTATTACTGGTAATAATGAGAATATGATTTTAACTTTCAAAAGTGATATGATGAAAAGATATGAAATGAATGATATGAGTTTGCTTCATTATTTTTTAGAAATTGAAATCAATCAAAGAAAAGATGGTATCTTTATTAGTCAAAAGAAGTATGTAGAAGGCATTCTTAAGAAATTCAAAATGAACAATTATAATAGTGTGGAAACACCTTTTGTGGTAAATGAGAAGTTGATGAAAGAAGATGAAAGTGGTGAAGCAAATGCATAATTATATAGAAGCATTATTGACAGTTTATTATATCTAACAATTACAAGGCCAGACATAATGTTTGCATCAAGTTTACTTTTCAGATTTATGCAAAAGCCAAGTAATATTCACTTTGGACAAGCAAAAAGAGTCTTGAGATACATCAGAGGTACAAAACATTATGGGATCATGTATGAAAGAAACAAGGATGATATTGTGAAGTTAATTGGGTTTTGTGATAGTGATTGGGCTGGAAGCATTGATGACATGAAAAGCACATTAGGTTATGTATTCTTTTATGAATCAGGTGTCATATCTTGGGCATCCAAGAAGCAAGATACAGTGGCATTATCATCTTCTGAAGTATAATATGTTTCTACAACTTTGGCAGCACAACAAATAATTTTGTTGAGAAGAATACTTGAAGATATGGGTGAGAAGCAAGAAGAAGCTACTACTCTGCTATGTGACAATAAATCTACTATTTCTATGACAAAGAATCCTATATATCACAGCCGTACCAAGTACATCAAAATTAAGTACCATTTTATTAGAGATATGATAGAAGAAAAAGAAATTGAAGTCAAGTATGTGAAGACTGAAGACCAAATTGTAGACATCTTCACCAAGGCCTACCCAAGGAGAAATTCATTCACTTTAGATATTTCATGGGTATCCAAGAACAACCATTAAAGGGGAGTATTAAAATATAATGGTTGTTGTTATTTTTTTATTTTATTTTAATCTTTATTGGGCTTTTACATAATGGGCTTATTTTATTATGCTTTGGTGTGGTAGCCTCAGATGAATAAGATCATAAGAAGCATTATATTTATCTGTATAACCAAGAAATAATATTTATATAGTAATATACTTAATGAAACAATAGATCTATTTTTCTTCTTAAAATTTTTTTTTATTCTAATTTTTTTTTAAAAATTGATCTATGTTAAAAATAATCTCAACAAACCCATCATCAAAGCAACAAAATCTGCCAGCATGGCCGTCGTGTTGCTCTCATTCCATGCCAAAACCACACATGCTCTTCGTGATTTCATTTTGTTCGTGCCATTAATTACTACGTTTTGTCATGTCACCTGTTATCTTTTTTTTTTTCTGTGTTGAGAATAGGACAATGAGCAAACTCTTAAGAATTTAACTCCCACCACACGATACTCTTTGTCTTTGATGCATTTAGCTGCATTCGCGCCGAGGTAGAGAGTGGAACCGTGGAAGGTTTGCTGACATATATAGCATGGATTTTGAAGGGCTGATGGGAAGCTGCTGGCGAATCTACCAGGGTTTGGACCTTCAATTCATCGATCCTTTGTTCCTACTAGCTATATAGATACCGAACGAAAGATGTGCTGGCGAAAGGGACTCTACTGTAGGCTCGGCCTTTGTTTTAGGACGCGAGAGAAGGGGTACAATATTCATTGCTTGCGTTGTCAAGATCAACAATTTAAAACCAATGCAGTATTATTCATGAGCGAATTAAATTAATGCTGAAAAATAAGTATTTAATTTCAACTACGGATTTGAAAAAAAAAAAAGGCAAAAGAATATGGATCAAATTTATTGGCATAGATATTTTTATTTTATTTTATAAGTGCGAATGAATGACGATATGGTTGATGAAACAAGTATCCAGGTCCAAAATACAAGAGAATACAGTATATAAGATTTGGTCAAACCTCTTGCTTATTAAGTCAAGAAGTGCGATCATACAAGTAATGTCTTATCTCTATTCTGGCAGCAAATCAATTATTTTAATGAAATTGATGATGCAACGATGTTGAAACTCAATTGTAGGTGGGCTTTGGCGCATTTTAAGTCAAAGTGGTGGCATGTCCACCATATTTATCAAAAGATCTAATGCACATAACAGTAATGTTTGGTATTTGAGATAGCAGAGTAAATCATGTTTTGATCCTTAAATATTTTTAAAATTTACGTGAATATTATAGTGCAATTGGGTTTTATCTACAATAAATTGATGCATAATCCTTCAGCGAATTGAACCATAACATTTTGTTCAGCATGAAAAACCATATAACTACTCAGAGCATCTGCTATTTTAATACTTTTTAATTTCCTATCCTTCTCATTATATTTGTACAACTATTTTGATACACATATAGTTATTTCCACATTGCATATATTATTTTTTATTATGTATATATATCTTCACATTAATTATATACCTTTATTCTCTTACTATACATATTATATATATATATATATATACACGTTGCCGCTGAAATCCGTCCTCCGACTCGAGCGCGATCGATCTCCAGGAAGAGGGGGCGGACCTGCAAAAGAAGTCCACACGCGGAGGGACGCTGGGGTGGTCCTCCGCGGGAGACCCTCCGACGCTCAAGTCAGTGGAGAAGAAATCGGCGATCAACCAGACAGTGGGGAGGTGGATCTCTCCGGGAGACCTCTCCGGGGCGGCCAATCGGAGGCTCCAGAGGGCATGAGCACCGACGAGCTACCGACGAGAGCAGGAGAGTGAGAGTGAGGGTGTAAGCGCGCAAGTGTGCGTACAGAGTTGCGTACCTGAGGAATCTGCAAGTCAGATATTTATAGACTGTCACCTGGGTCTTGAGCGCCTTCGGAAGGTCCGAAGGTTGTTATGATACGGAGGCGGGCAGAATCAGGCCGTTGTGGGGGCCGTTAGAGTCCGTACCCTGTTTGTTCAGAGATCGACGGCTGGGAGAGCTCCTTGATGCCTCGAGATCGGTTGAGTAGGCCTGGGGTGGTTACGATAGGCTTTAGGCCACGTCTCGATATGATTCCTCGTCTGGGATGCCGCTCTGGTAGGCTCGGGCTCTCCCGCGTCAGGTTCCGCGGAGGTAAGTGTTAGGTTGCAGATCACAAACGAAGCCGAGCTATAGAAGCCGGAGGGAGCCGAGCTACGGAAGCCCGGAGGGACCGAGCCACGGAAGCCCGGAGGAGCCGGGCTACGGAAGCCCGGAGGGACCGAGCTACGGGAGCCCGGAAGGGCCGAGCTACGGGAGCCCGGAAGGGGCCGAGCTACGGAAGCCCGGAGGGACTGAGCTACGGAAGCCCGGAATGGCCGAGCTACGGAAGCCCGAAAGGAGCCGAGCTACGGAAGCCCGGGGACCGAGCTACGGAAGCCCGGAGGAGGTTAGCCTTAGCCACCTCGCACGGATATTAATGTAATGACGATTTTACCCCCCAACATATGCCCTCCACTCCCTAGTTCGAAGCGTAGGTTCGGGCGTAGGGAGTACGAGTTCGAATGGCGCGTCTTGGATGGGACGTCTTGGTTTAACTGGCTTGTGCAAGGATGCCCTAATTAATGCGACAGGGCCATCCTGCCTTCGGGGCTAAGGCTCCTTTATGAGCGACGGTTGGGATTGCGCCACGCTACGGAACCCGATCGATCGGGCGTTTGTCGAGGCGATTCCGGACGCCTGGGATGAGACGCTCCACCTTTTTAGGGAGGCTTCTTGGCGGAAAAGCGAAGTGATGGCCGCATTGTTGCTATATATATATATGTGCGCATACTCTCGGCGTCTTCTCGTTTGTTTTTAGAAGATTCTGGCCTTTCTTCTTCTTTGACGCTCATTGCTTTTGTTTGATACCTCTCTCAATGGCGATGAGCCCCGACGACGTGGCCTCAGAAATCGTTGCTGAAGACTTGGGGAGATTCATCAGCGGTATGGCTTGCCATGGATGTCATCCTACGGGCGTCGGAACCCGAAGATAGGGTTACCTGGGACTTGGAGTCTGGGGTCTTCATCTACGAGGATAGTTTGAAGGCGGGTCTTCGTTTTCCTCTCCACCCCCTGGTGAAGGAGATCATGACCCACTATAACATCATCCCATCTATGGTGGCTCCGAATAGCTGACGGAATATCATCGGATTCATCTCGATGTGCCACCAGATTCGGATTGTCGCCACCCTCCCCCTTTTCCGCACCTGCTACCACCTGATTCCCGGGAGAAAATCGGAGTGGCCCTACATCGGGCCCCAGAGATCCTTCAACGTAATCGCGGATAAGCCCTCTTCCATCAAGGGATGGAAGAGTCGATTTGTTATTGCGGAGGGGAACGTTGGCTCTGACTTCCCTCGGAGATGGGGGAAGGTTGTAAGGGATGCGGAGACGCATCCGGCCTTATCGGCGCAGGAAGAGAAGGACTTGGACGTCCTCCGCAACGGGCAGGTGTTTTCGGCTAATGACTTGCTATCGGAGGGGGCCCTCTTCGCAGCCGGGCCAGCCCCCTGGACCCGCAAGGTGAGTCTCTTTCGTGCGGTTTATTTTTCTCGATTAATGTGCTCGGACCTGAGCACGTGTGCTTTCATGTGGCAGCCGCAAGGTCGGCGTTGTCGAGCCTCTCCAAGAGGAAGAGAGGAAGGGCCCGGGGGAAGGGAGCGGCGTGGATAGTGGCCGGCCCAAAAAAGGGCTCATATTACCGCAAGAAGCCCGCCGGGCGCTGAGGCAGCCGTGGCGGAAGTGCCTGGGCGAAGGAGAGCTCGGGGAGAACGATTATAGCCTCCGACCCTCTCGTGCTAGAGATCTCGGATAGCTCGGACGAGGCTCCGATGGCTCTTCCGACCGCGTCCCCCTGAAAGAGGAAACAGCGATGGATTTGGCGGAGGTGGTCATCGCAGAGGGGCCTACTGTTCCCGTGGGACCGCCATTGGCTCTGGTAGGAGAGGGAGAGGCGGCAGCCGCAGCTAGAGAGGTGCAGGGGGAGTCTTCTCCTGGTCTCATGCAGGGGAGTCCAGAAGCAGTGAGGCAGGTCAGATCGAGGCGCCGGGGGAGATGCAAGTGGCAGAACAAGCCGGGACCTCGGGGGGCCCGGTGGCGGAGACACAAATGGTGGTGACCGAGGGAGGGGCGTCGAAGGAGGAGACGCGGCAAGGCGGGAGCTCCGTATTGGGAGCTTCTTCGAAAAAGGTTTTGGGGAGGCTGGCGCTTGGGCTGGCCGAATTATCTGAAGAAACCCAAGCTAGGGCCTTGGTAGAGGAGGCCGGGAGGCTAAAGGCCTCCCAGGTGGAGGCCGCCCAGGCTGGTCCTTCAGGCGGGGTTGGCCCATCCGGCAGCTCGGAGGCTAGTATTGAGGAGGCATTTTCTGCCATGATAAGGTCGGCCCTGTATCCGGGCGTGGATCCTTCAGCGGACAAGTTTGCCGACCTGGGGTTGGTCGACGCTGCGTTCAGGCAGCAGGGCGCGGCAGAGGGCATTCATCTTCTTCCCGACATCGACAACACGACCTTGATGAGGATGACCCGGGCCTACGCTTCGCGGGTGAGTTACTATTCTCGTGCGACAGATGTCTCCCGATTGACCCTATTGTGGGTTTTTATTCATTTTTTGCCTTTGCAGAGCGTTTTACTTTCCCGGGCGATATGCTGGCGTTTAAGCTTGGCGACAGGGGCCAGTGCCTAGGCCAGGAGGGATAATGCTAAGCTCCAATCGTGGTTGAAGGTGTCTGAGAAGTTTGAGGAGCTCATGGACATGATGGACGGGAACTTGAAGGGGGCAAGAGCGGCACACCAGGTCGCTCTGGCTGAGGTGTCCAAGCAGAAGCGCAGAGTGGAGGAGTTGCAGGAACTCCTAGCGAAGAACGACAATGCATGCTTGGAGTTGGCCAGAATTGAGTCAAAACACTCCGCGGAGGTGGCGGCGATGCGGCGGGAACATGGCGAAAGTATGAGTCGGCTGGGAAGAGAGGCTGACGATGAAAGAAGGCGTTTGGTGAGGATGCTCGGCGAAGTGGAGGAGAAATTGAAACGGCGTGATGGCGAAATCGCCCATTTGAAGGAGGGTGCTAGGTGGGACCAGGGGACGATAGCTCGGGTGAGCGTCGA
>UESW01005050.1:184941-306802 GCA_900491605.1 Calamus simplicifolius
AAAGGGCTCATACATCTCGCAAGGAGTCCGCCGGATGCCGGAGCAGTCATGGTAGAAGCGCCGGGGGCGAGAGAGGATCCGGGGAGGGCGGTTATGGCCTCCGACCCTCTCGTGTTAGAGATCTCGGACAGCTCGGACGAGGCTCCGATGGCTCGTCCGACCGCGTCCCCCTGAAAGAGGAATCAGCGGCGGATTTGGCGGAGGTGGCCATCTTTGAGGGGGCCATTGTCCCCGCGGGATCACCATTAGCCCCCAGCGAGAGAGAGGCGGCCGTAGCTTGAGAGGTTCAGGGGGAGCCCTTACTTGGTTATCTGTCGGGGAGTCTGGTAGCAGCGAGGTCGGGCCACCCTCGAGGTCGAGAGGCGGGTCGGGCCGAGGCTTCAGGGGAGCCTGCGGGGAGATGCAATGTGACGATAATCAGGAAGGATGCGTCGGGGGGAGGGGGCGCGGCCAGGTGAGGGTCCTGCAATCGGGGCCCCCTCGAAGAAGGATTTTGGGAAAGCTGGCACTTGGGCTGGCTGAAATATCTGAAGAAACCCAAGCCAGGGCCTTGACAGAGGAGGCTGGGAGATTGAAGGCCTCTCAGGTGGAGGCCGCCCAGGCCGGTCCTCAGGCGGGGTTGGCCCATTCGGCAGCTCGGAGGCTAGTATTGAGGAGGCGTTTTCTGCCATGATAAGGTTGGCCCTATATCCGGGCGCGGATCCTTCAGCGGACAAGTTTGCCGACCTGGGGTTGGTCGACGCCGCGTTATTCATGACATCGACAACACGACCTGATAACGATGACCCGGGCCTATGCCTCGCGGGTGAGTTACTGTTCTTGTGCGAAGATGTCCTGGAGGCTTAACCCTATTGTGGGTTCTTATTCATTTTTTGCCTTTGCAGAGTGTTTGCTTTCCCGGGCGATATGCTGGCGTCTAAGCTTGGCGACAGGGGCCAGTGTCCAGGCCAGGAGGGAGAATGCGAGCTCCAGTCGCGGTTGAAGGTGTCTGAGAAGTTTGAGGAGCTCATGGACACGATGGATGGGAACTTAAAGGGGGCAAGGGCGGCACACCAGGTCGCTCTGGCGGAGGTGTCCAAGCATAAGCGCAGGGTGGAGGAGTTGCAGGAACTCCTGGCGAAGAACGACAATGCGTGCTTGGAGTTGGCCAGAATTGAGTCAAACACTCCGCAGAGGTGGAGGCGATGCGGCGGGAACACGGCGAAAGTATGAGTCGGCTGGGGAGAGAGGCCGACGAGGAAAGAAGGCGTTTGGCGAGGATGCTCGGCGAAGTGGAGGAGAACTGAAGCGCCGCGATGGCGAAATTGCCCATTTGAAGGAGGAGTGCTAGGTGGGACCAGGGGTGATAGCTCGGGTGAGCGCCGAGTTATCCCAGGCCCGGAGGGATGCCGAGTTAGACAGCTGAAGATCGGCACTCTGCAGGAGAGGGTTGAGCTGATAGGGGCTGACAGGACGAGAGCCAGGAGCGAGGGAGAAGAGATGGCTAAACGGTTGGCCAAGCGAGAGGGGGAGGTACGCTCTTATTTTACTCTTTTTGTTTTTCCTGCTGGGTTTCTCGCAATGCTGATTTGATTTTGGATTTTTCAGATGGCAAAGATGGAGTCGGAGGTTCGGGCTCTTCAAGGTGAGCTCGCGTCCGCTCGCAATAGGAGCTCGGAGCTCGAGAAGCGGGCTAGCGAGCTCGAGGAGCAAAACGTCATCCTGAAGGCCCAGGTGATCGAGGCTGAGAAGCAGACAGCGGAGGCCAAGACGCAGCACGCCATACTCAGAGGGAGGCAAGACGCTATCAGCGTTGATGCCTTCCTTCATGGGAAGGAGGAGTGCAAACAGCAAATTCTTAACGAGCACCCGGAATGGGACCTTTCTTTCCTGAGTGCTGAAGATTCCGAAGAAGGCGAGTCTGCAGAAGAAGATGAAGACAAATACGCTGATGTTTCTGACGCCGAACTTGGCGCCGTCCTTGGCCCCAGCGAAGCTGTAGTTTCTGAGGGACGGTCGCAAACTGCCGCAGAGGGGGCAAAGATATTGGAGAAGGGTGGGTCTAGTCATACTTCCGCAGATGTAACTGAGGGCCGTCCTAAAGCTGATACAGCTCCCAGTTCTTAAGAACTGTTCATGTATCTTCGTTCTTTAGATATTTGCCCGACATTTCATAGTGAAAGAATTTCCTGTTTCCATTTAAGTGTCTTTCTTGCGTGATTTTGCTGTCGTTTAGCCTCGGTTGTGAACGACCTATCGCCTCCTAAGGCTCTTAGGTCATCCTTATCTCGAAACTGAAGGAAAATGTACCAGCTAAAGCCGATAGACAAATCAGGTCGGCTTGGTCCGACGGACGAAATGGGTTGGCTGGGGCCGACGGTCAAAATAGGTCGGCTGGGGCCGACAGTCAAAAAAAATAGGTCGGCTGGGACCGACAGACGAAATGGGTCGGCTGGGGCCGACGGGAAAAATAGGTCGACTGGGGCCGACAGGCAAAAATAGGTCGGCTGAGGCCGACAGACGAAAATAGGTCGGCTGGGGCCGACAGGCAAAAATAGGTCGGCTGGGGCCGACAGGCAAAAAGGCCTTTGCGCTTTCTGCTATTCTGTCAGTCGTCCTGATGTTCTGCAGGCGATTCGGTTTTTATTTCATCAGAATGGATAATACGGCGTAGTGGGGGGCATAAAGCCGCATCAGAGCTTTCCGGAAGGTGCTCTTTTCCCATGCGAATCGCTTCGTCACACACGCAATCGCTCACCATTGGGGACATTACTTTCGAAGGACGATATTCTGAATCCGCCAGTTTTCGAAGCGTCAGTGGACGATTTCCTGCATGTAATGACTGTGATTCGGGATCAGGAAGGGATCTTCGTACATGCCACAACTAAGGCGGTGGGCTTGGCGCGCAGTGGGGTGCTGCGTTCATCCTGAGGGGCCACGTGGAGGCGTGGGACAGGTGTTTGAATCTCGGGACTTTCAGCTCTGATAGCTCATCCTGGGTCTTTTCTGCCTATAAAAAGGGGAGAGAAGGGTCATGTTTGGCTATCCCCAAAGTGTATTTTCCATTAGAGCTTCTGTTATGCTCGTTTCTTTGTTGTTGCAAGTAGGAGGACCAAGCTTTCCTCTCGCGGGCTCCTTGCCGTCGGACAGCTGGGGCGACCGGGGAGCTGCTGAAGAATGGCTCGCCCTTAGGGGATGAGTCCCGGAGATCACATGGAGAGCGCACATGGGGGGCGCAGAGATCACACGGAAAGCGCACATATGCGCTTCCGATGCGATCTCTGCGGTTCCTGCTCGAAGACGTGGGGTCAGAAGTACACGCGGGCCTCCCATGGGTTGTGTGAATTTCGCCTCCTTCCCTGGTTTGGATTTCTGGGCTCAGCCGCTTGGGGAATCCTTTATCACGCGGAAAGGGGGGTGAAAGCGCGCCGTTCACCGACTCCTTGTCCTTGAGATTCGGGGGCGCGGCGGCACGCGCTCGGTTTGGGAGGGCGTTCTAACGCCAAGGTCCGCTGGCTTCCCACCTGCTCGCCGAGGGGTCCCCTAGTTGGGTGGTCTGGGATGGCCATCCAGATATCTTGGTTGGGTCACCGAGATATCGCCACCACCTGAAGCTAGTCGCAACTATTGGTCCGTGTCGATGGGCAATTATCGGCCCTAATCGACTGGATGCGATCACGACTGTCTAGTTGCCTGAGTTTTGTACTTGCTTTTATTTTACGCATTTCAATACTCTTGTAATGCCTGTGAGGCATTTGTAATTGATCATGATCGGCAATAAAGAGAATTTGGTTCTGTTTTTCAATCCTCATCTTTTCTGTGCCGAGCTTGCTATCATTATTGTTTGTGGGGTGCCAAAAGCATTCCGCTCGTCCTTAGACGAGGGTCTCACGCTGTCCGAACTAATCGAGGTTCGTATGTGGCGATTCACAGATCATTCGGCGAAACTTGTCCCTTGCTCTGGTTGGGAACCTGGTGTTTTCGTGCTCCGCTTTTATCGGAGCCCGATTTATCGTAGGTCGGCCTTGGCCGAAGCTCAGGGAATTGCACCCCTTCTCATCATGGTTCAGGGAACCAGTCACTCGGGATAGTCGAGTTTTGGGGAACATTTTACTTGGACCTGCCAAGGTTCGAAGAATTTCGTAGCTCGGTCCTGCCGAGGTTTGGAGAATCTTGTAGCTCGGCCCTGCCGAGGTTTGGAGAATTTGTAGCTCGGCCTTGCCAAGGTTCGGAGAATTGGTAGCTCGGCCCTGTCGAGGTTTGGAGAATTTTGTAGCTCGGCCCTACCGAGGTTCGGAGAATTGGTAGCTCGGCCCTGCCGAGGTTTGGAGAATTTTGTAGCTCGGCCCTGCCGAGGTTCGGAGAATTGGTAGCTCGGCCCTGCCGAGGTTTGGAGAATTTTGTAGCTCGGCCCTGCCGAGGTTCGGAGAACTAGTAGCTCGGCCCTGCCGAGGTTTGGGGAATTTTGTAGCTCGGCCCTGCCGCGGTTCGGAGAGCATTTTACTTGGCCCTGGCTCAAGGGAGCGACTCAGCTGTCGTTGTAGACGCAGCGTTAGGTCCACGCGGCGCTTGATAAAAGGGGGCGCCAGAGCGAAACGGGCGGTATATTGTCACGCTTTTATCGGTGCTGCCACTCCTCCCGAGGGGGCAAGTTACCGGCCGAGCGCTGGACTTCCATGTTTTCCGAGAAAAGGGGGGCAGTATTAAGCGGCTTGGGGAAGCGTCGAATGCATTCATTGCGAGGGCCGACAGATTGGAAAATGTTTGCTTGGAGAATTTCGGACGATCTATTCGCGTTTTCCAATTTTACTCGGGATAGGGCGCGACTCTTCGATTCCTCGCGCATTGGGATGGTGACACGTGGCGAGTTCTCATGGGTCGGTGGTCGCGGTGCGGCCGATCTGGATACCTTCCTGGTGGGTATAAATACGACCGAGGGGCATAGGTTTCGTTTATCCCTCGATTTAACTTCGAAAAGATGGCCTCCCCAGCACGATCATCAGGTGAGTCGCGTTCCTCACTTGACAGCCCGCCGCACTCGGAGGGGAGGCGCACCTCCGTCACGGTTGACGGAGAGAGCCTGGCGTCGGCCTTCGCGAATAACGAGCAGCTCGCGAGGATCGCCGAAGAATATTTGGATGTATCGGTCAGGGAGGCGGAAGCCTCACGCCGGTTGATGGACTGGCAGAGGGAGGAGATAGCGTCCCTGCGTCAGCAAGTGGCTGACTTGACGGAGCGCCTGGAGGAGCTGTTAGCCTCCGGGAGTGACTCCGAATTCTGATTCGGGGACTCCCCTCTTGTTTTTCCTTTTTACCGCCTCTTTGTAGTCCTCCTCTTTATGAATGAAAGTTGGGTCTCACTTTTTTGAAGTCCCTTTCTTTAAGAGTTTATGGCCTTTACTCGTGTAACGAATCAGGGGGTCGGCGCAGCCCCGTCGTTTTTTGCATGCTGACGTAGGCTCTTTGAATGACGGGTTATAGGGGTGTTACCCAAAAAGATTTCCAGTGGCAGAGAGAAAAATCGCTTAGCTCTGCTCGGGGCCCTTGGCCGATTGTGCGGGGCTCAACGGCCTCAAGAGGGGGTTTTGCCGATGGTGGCTTCTTCATTCGTGTCGACGGTTTTTGCTTAACGTGCTTGTTTTCAAACCGGACAAAGTCCCTCGGGGACTATTTGGGGGGTCGTTTGGTTTTGGTCGAGGCCTGTAGGCTTAGGCTTTTTCGCTGGGGTTTTAGCCCGAATGACTTTTACCTGGCCTTGCCATGGCTCGAAGGATTCGTTGCTCGGCCCCGCCGAGGTTCGGAGAAATATTTTACTTGGCCCTGCCAAGGTTCGGAGATTGGTTGCTCGGCCCTGCCGAGGTTCGAAGAAATATTTTACTTGGCCCTGCCAAGGTTCGGAGATTTGTTGCTCGGCCTTGCCGAGGTTCGGAGAAATATTTTACTTGGCTCTGCCAAGGTTCGGAGATTTGTTGCTCGGCCCTGTCGAGGTTCGGAGAAATATTTTACTTGGCCCTGCCAAGGTTCGGAGACTTGTTGCTCGGCCCTGCTGAGGTTCGGAGAAATATTTTACTTGGCCCTGCCAAGGTTCGGAGATTTGTTGCTCGGCCTGCCGAGGTTCGGAGAAATATTTTACTTGGCCCTGCCAAGGTTCGGAGATTTGTTGCTCGGCCCTGCCGAGGTTCGGAGAAATATTTTACTTGGCCCTACCAAGGTTCGGAGATTCGTGTTCACTCAGAGAGCTCGGCTATGCCGAGGATTGGTAAGCAGTATCTGTTTCTTCTTGCAATTTATGGCAATATAGTGCATAATGATTCACGCTACAGGTTTTGAGGAAGCAGATAAGCAGGAATGCATAGTGAGGCATGCGAGGGTGAATTCAGGGAGGACATACCCTATTGATAATATTTGCGAAGGTTGTCCGCGTTCCAAGTCCGGGAATGAACTTCCCGTTCAGATCCTGCAGCTTGTAGGTCCCTGGTCCAATAATCTCCGCTATTTGGTATGGGCCCTCCCAGTTTGGTGCCAGCTTTCCTTGCTCTAGCGGTTTGGAAATAGAGGCTTTTCGGAGGACAAGGTTGCCGGGCAGGAAGGTCTTTCCTCTAACTCTGGAAGCGTGGTAACGGGCCACCCTTTGTTGATAGGCAGCCGTTCTAATCCGAGCCTTCTCTCTGATTTCCTCTATCAGGTCGAGGTTGGTGCGGAGTTGTTCGTTGCTTGCTTCCTCTGAGTAGCTCTCCACCCGCAATGATGGGAGGCCGACTTCCACAGGGATAACGGCCTCTGTACCGAAAGCCATTCTGAAAGGGGTCTCGCCTGTTGGGGCTCTTGGGGTTGTGCGGTAGGCCCATAAGACATGGTGTAGTTCATCTGCCCATCTGCCTTGGGCTCTGGAGAGATGAACTTTAATTCCCTGGAGGAGGGTTCTGTTGGTTACCTCGGCCGCTCCGTTGGCTTGTGGGTGCCCGACCGAAGTGAGGTGATGGCGGATCCTGTGCTCCTCGCAGAACTGGCAAAATTTGGAGTTATCGAACTGCTTGCCGTTATCGGTGATTATAGTATGGGGGAGGCCGAATCGGCAGATGATGGACCTCCACACAAAGTCTCGGGCCCGCGCCTCGGTGATTTGTGCGACCGCTTCTGCTTCAACCCATTTGGTGAAGTAATCGATGGCGACAAATAAGAATTTCCGCTGTCCGGTTGCGAGCGGGAATGGGCCGAGGATGTCCATCCCCCATTTGGCAAAGGGCCAAGCGGAGGATATAGAAACGAGCTCGGCGGAAGGGAGCCTTTGGATGTTTGAATGTCTTTGGCAGGGGTCGCAGGTGCGGACCAGATCGTCCACGTCTTTTTGCATGGTCGGCCAGTAATAGCCTTGTCGCAACACTTTATGGTAGAGGGACCGGCTCCCCAGGTGGTTGCCGCAAATACCTTCATGTACCTCGCGCAGAGCATAGTCCGCTTCTGATGGGCGGAGGCACCCAAGCAGCGGCATGGAAAATGACCGCTTATACAGTTGGTTGTCAATCAACACGTAGTGGATGGCTTGCAGCTTCAGCTTCCTAGCCTCTCTTCGGTCGGACGGAAGCGATCCTTCTTTGAGATATTTGAGGATAGGGTCGAACCAGGATGGTTCGGCATCAACTTGCATCACGCGGTCGGCTTCCGCGATGCTCGGCTTTTCCAGAGTTTCCAGGTGGAATTTTTGTTCGGCATCCATTGTCTCCGCGGTTGCCAGGCGGGAGAGTAGATCGGCGCGGGCGTTCTCGGATCTGGGGATCCGAATAATCTCAAATTCGGAAAAATGGGGAAGCAAGTCATGCACCTCCTGGAGATATCGGATCATATTTGGTTCCCGAGCTTCGAACTCTCCCCGAACATGGCCGGCTACCAGCTGAGAGTCGGTGAAGGCGTTGAGCTTCTCCACCTTCAGATTGCGGGCGATCCAGAGACCAGCTAGCAGAGCTTCATACTCGGCCTCGTTGTTGGAAGCCGGGAAGGAGAATCGGACGCCATACTCAAGGCCATCCCTCAGGACTGGTGAGAACTAGACCTGCGCCGGAGTGATGGGCATTGGACGACCCGTCGACGTGGAGGAGCCACCGGGCTCCAGACTTTGGCTCTTCCAGAGAGTCTGGGGTAGAACCATCCTCCGGATGGTACATTCGAGGAGGAAGTCGGCCAGTATTTGAGCTTTGATGGCTGGGCGGGGCTGAAAATGTACGTCATGCTCGCTTAACTCGACGGCCCATTTGGCCATCCTCCCCGACGTCTCCGGACGATGGATCACCGCCCTGATAGGTTGGTCAGTTAGGACCGTTACAGCATGTGCTTGAAAGTACAGTCGCAGCTTTCGAACCGAGGTGATCAAGGCCAACACCATCTTTTCAATCCTGCTGTATCTCGTCTCCGCATCACGGAGCAGCCTGCTCACATAGTAGATCGGCTTCTGGACCTTGCCTTCTTCTTTGACTAGCACCGAACAAACCGCGCTCTTCGAAACAGCCAGGTACAAGAACAGGGTCTCTCCTGGGGTCGGACTACTGAGAAGCGGAGGCGAGCCGAGGTACTTCTTGAGCTCTTGAAATGATTTCTGGCACTCGGGAGTCCACTGAAAGTTTTTGGCCGATCGAGAGTTTTGAAGAAGGGGAGGCATCTCTCGGCCGACCGCGCCACAAAGCGGTTAAGGGCCACTATCCTTCCGGTTAGGCGCTGGACCTCTTTAACTAATGCTGGGGGCGTCATCTGTTGGAGAGCCTGAATCTTCTGGGGGTTAGCTTCGATACCTCGCTGGGAGACCATGAAGCCGAGGAACTTTCCCGAGTTGACGCCGAAGGCGCATTTGGTTGGGTTGAGTTTCATCCATATTTGCGCAATGTTGCAAAGCTCTCCGAGAGATCCTCGACATGCTGTGATGCCTCCTTGCTTTTGACCAGCATGTCGTCCACATACACCTCCATGTTCCGGCCGATTTGCTCCTTGAACACCTTGTTGACCAGCCGCTGGTAGGTCGCTCCTGCATTTTTAAGACCGAAAGGCATAACTCGGTAACAGTAGGTACCTCGGTCGGTTATGAAGGCGGTCTTTTCTTCATCTTCAGGGGCCATTCGGATCTGATTATAGCCGGAATAGGCATCCATGAATGACAGCATTTGGTGGCCTGAGGTGGCGTCCACGAGCTGATCGATCCGAGGGAGGGAGAAGCTGTCCTTTGGGCAGGCCTTGTTGAGGTCGGTGAAGTCGATGCAGATCCTCCACTTGCCGTTCGACTTTTTCACCATGACGACATTTGATAGCCAGTTCGGGTAATTTCACTTCCCGGACGAAGTTGGCCTTTATGAGTTTGTCGACCTCTTCTTCAATGGCTTTTTATCGCTCTGGAGCGAAGCTTCTTTTCTTCTGCTTGACAGGCCTGTGCCTCTCGTCCACATTGAGATGGTGGACGAGAACCTCGGGGTCGATTCCCGGCATGTCGGAGGCGGTCCAGGCGAAGATGTCGGCATTGCTCTGGAGGAACTTGATCAACCTGTGCCGAGACTCTCCTTTGAGTAACGACCCGATCCTTATGGTTCGGTCGGGCTGAGCTTCGTCCAATGGTACTTCCTCCAATTCCTCTACCAGTTCTCCCCGCTGTTCGGCGAAGTCTTCGCGAGCGTCCAACCCGTCAACCTCGAGTACCCTAGACTGGAGGCTCGTAACGAAACATTTCCGAGCCATGGCTTGACTTCCCCGAACCACACCAACTCCCTGCTCGGTAGGGAACTTCATAGACAGATGCGGGATGGAGACTACTGCCTTGAGAGACATTAAACCCGGCCTGCCGAATATGGCGTTATATGGGGATCTGAGGTCGGTTACCAAGAAATCTGTCTGAACAATGGCTACAAGGGGCCAGGTTCCCGCGCGGACCGTCAGGGTGACGATTCCTTCTGGGACGATGACGTCGCCGGTGAATCCCATCAAGGCAGAATCCACGGCTCGAAGATTTTCCATGAGCAGTTTCATCCTGGTAAACACACCGAGGTACAAAACGTTTACCGAGCTTCCACTATCAACAAGGATTCGGCTTACATCATAATTGTTCAAATTAAGGGATACAACTAGTGCGTCATCATGGGGAGTTGTACTCCCAGGAGATCGTCGTCGGAGAAGGAGAGCTCGCCAGTCCGCACCTTCTTTGGCGCTGATCCATCTCTGCCGCCTCTGGGGCTCGATCTGCCGGCCTCTTCAATCATATTAATACGACCGACCACGGGTGGATTGGGTGGAGGAGGAAGTTGTGGGAGCTCGGGCTGGCGGTCACCTCCTTGCTGTTGTGGCTCGGGCGCCCTTCTGAACTGATCTAGCCATCCCCGCCGAATCAACCTCTCTATTTCATTCTTCAGCTGCCAACATTCTTTAGTGTCATGATCGTGCTCCCTATGGTAGCGGCAGTATTTAGTGGGATCCCTTCGAGTCGGGTTCCCTCGGAGAGGCACTGGCTGGGGAAGTTGGCGCTCTATCTCCATGAGGATCTGCGCCCGGGGCACAGTCAAAGGAGTATAGCGATCGAATCGCCTGGGAGGACTCCGGGAGCGATTCCTTGGCGGCAGTGGAGGGACTCTTGGGCGGCGAGGCAGACTTGGCCGATGGACAGGGCGGTGTCTGTCGGGAACTTTGCGCTCTTGTTTCTTCTTTGCTTGCTCAGCGCGGGCCACTCTCCGTGACTCCTCGACCCTAGCGTACTTGTCCGCAAGGGCCATCATATCAGATAGACATGGGGGGTAGCTGACCTCCATTGCCAGATAGAAGTCGCTCTCCTTCGAAACTCCCCCCGCCAGGGCGGACATAGCCACCTTATGATTAAGGTGGTCCACCTCTAACATGGCCTTATTGAAACGGCCAAGGTAGTTCCTCAAGGACTCCCCCTCTCTCTGCTTAACTTCGGAGAGGGAGTCGGATCTTCGTCGATGGCGGCGGCTGCTGACGAACTGGCCAATAAAAAGGTGGCTCAGCTCGTCGAATGAATCAATGGAACCCGGTTTCAAGGCATTGAACCAGGTTCGGGCGGATCCTCTGAGGGTGGATGGGAAGGCTCGGCAGAGGATCGCATCAGATGCTCCGTGGAACATCATTATTGACCGGAAGCTACTGAGATGGTCGTCCGGATCAGTGGAGCCGTGATAGGGCTCGACGGTTGGCAGTTTGACGTGGGAGGGAATCACTTCCTCCATGATTCCCTTAGAGAAAGGGATGCCCTGCTCCGCTTTGGGCTGGGGCAGATGGGTCTGCTTGGCGGCGTCCAGCTCCTGACGCATCTCCTGGATCTGACGGCGGATCTCCTCCTCACCGACTAAAGGAGGGGCTGGGCGTGAGAATCGTAGGGACGGCGTGGAGTCATGGTGAGATGTCGCCAGAGAGAGGGAGCGGGCTCGCTGAGATCTGGGAGGATCCCTATCATAACTGGTTCGAGGGACCGGTTTGTCCCCCCTGGGGCGATGCGGGGGATCCGCTGATTCATGCGGATCAGAGGAGGAGGTTGCCGGCGAAGAAGAAATCGCCGCTTCTTTCTGAGGATGCGAAGCAGGAGGAGCCGCAAGGCGCTCCTGTACCAGATGGGTAAGGGCCTGGACTTGCTGGACCAGTGTAGCGAACTGGTCTTGGGTCACCGGGATAGCGGGCGGCGACGGAGTTTCGACAGGTGGGGGCTGCGCTGCAGCGCCAGTCAGATCAGGCCTCTGAGAAGCGACCTGATCTTGGGCATCAGAGGCTGCTCTTCTCCGGTTGGCCATTGGGGAGGTTCTTCTCCGGATCTAGATCCTTGTCTCCTTTCTTCAAGTTTTAATGGGACTTGATGCCCTTCCTCTAGCGCCAATCTGTTGCTGCCGGGATCCGTCCTCCGACTCAGGCGCGGTCGATCTCCAGGAAGAGGGTGGCGGACCTGCAAAAAGAAGTCCACGCGCGGGGGGACGCCGGGGTGGCCCTCCGCGGAAGACCCTCCGACGCTCAAGTCAGTGGAGAAGAAATCGGCGATCAACCAGACAGTGAGGAGGTGGATCTCTCCGGGAGACCTCTTCGGGGGCGGCCAATCGGAGGCTCCAAAGGGCAGGAGCGCCGACGAGCTACCGGCGAGAGCAGGAGAGTGAGAGTGGGGGGTGTAAGCACGCAAGTATGCGTACAGAGTTGCGTACCTGAGGGAATCTGCGATTATAATATTTATAGACTATCACCTGGGTCGTGAGCGCCTTCTGGAAGGTCCGGAGGTTGTTATGATACAGAAACGGACAGAATCAGGCCGTTATGGGGCCGTTAGAGTCCGTACCCTGTTTGTTTTGGTATCGACGGCTGGGAGAGCTCCTTGGTGTCTCGAGATCGGGTTGAGTAGGTCTGGGGCGGTTACGATAGGCTTTAGGCCACGTCCCGATATGATTCCTCGTCTAGGATGCCGCTCAGGTAGGCTCAGGCTCTCCCGCGTCAGGTTCCGCGGAAGTAGATGTTAGGTTGTGGATCGCTCGAAGGGGCCGAGCTAAGGAAGCCCGGAGGAGGCCGAGCTACGGAAGCCCGGGAGGGCCGAGCTACGGAAGCCCGGAGGAGGCCGAGCTACGGAAGCTCGGAGGGGGCCGAGCCACGGAAGTCCGGAGGAGGCCGAGCCACGGAAGCCCGGAGGAGGCCGAGCCACGGAAGCCCGGAGGGGGCCGAGCCACGGAAGCCCGGAGGAGGCCGGGCTACGTAAGCCCGGAAGAGACAAAGGGAGGAGGTCAGCCTAGCCGTCTCGCACGGATATTAATACAATGACGATTTTACCCCCCAACAAGAGTCTTGATTAAAAAATTTATGATTTTTCATTATGAATTTATGTTTGATAATATATATATATATATATATATATATATATATATATATATATATATATTATATATATATATATATATATATATATATATATATATATATTATTATGATTAATAATTAGAATAGCATATTTTCTTTTGATGTCCTCGCGTGTGGGATTCCGATCCTAATACGAAACTCACGGAACATACGTCCCTTTAATGCTTATGTTGTCTTGAAATGCCCGCTTCTTCTTTGGGGGGGGGGGGGGGGGGGCGGGGGGGAATCGGCCGTCCGTAGGATTTAATGCTGAATCGAACGCCTCCCGGGAGAAGAAATCGGAAGTCTTCTTGGAGAAATCCCGCTCGCAGTTCTTCTGACGCTTTGGATTCCCCAAACTCCAAGAGGAGTTTTCCACCGAATACATCTTCCGCTAGGACGTCGCCACTCCAAACTTGTCTTCTTCAATCTCGAACGGGGTTGCACCGGGACTGATTGCATCAGTCCCAGACAGAGGAGATTTTGTTGGATTCCTTTGTGGCTTGACGAAAATTGTTACTTGGGACTTCACGGAAACATACGTGGGATTCCTTTGTTACGTGGGATTCCTTTGTGGCTTCACAGAAGTTGTTACTTGGGACTTCACGAAAACATATGTGGGATTCCTTTGTTATGTGGGATTCCTTTATGGCTTCATGGAAGTTGTTACTTGGGACTTTACGGAAACGTATGTGGGATTCCTTTGTTACGTGGGATTCCTTTGTGGCTTCACGGAAGTTGTTACTTGGGACTTCACGGAAATGTACGTGGGATTCCTTTGTTAAGTGAGATTCCATGGAAACGAAAGTCGCGTTGCATGAAAAAGCTTATCTCCAAGGATCTGTAAAAATAAAATAAAATAAAGGTTATTTGATTTGTGTTAGAAAAAAGTTTTAATAATAAAAAAAAAAAAGGAGAACGCCCGCGAGCGTTGCTCGCGGACGTTCCTTCTTTGACGCAACGTTCCGTTGGAACGTTGCGTGAACGTTGGAATGCCAACGTTTCAGAAACGGCCCAAATAATTTAATTTGTAAGCCGTTTTGATGTAATTTAAGGCTAACGGCCATTAGGCCTTTATGGCCATTATGGGCCAAGCCGTTAGAGTTTTTATGGGCCGAGCCTATAAATAGGCTTAGGAATTCATATTGAAAGAAAAAAATCAATATAGAATGATTTGGAGTAGCCCTGATTTGTTTTATCTCTTTTTACTTCTTTTTTCTATTCATATTTTTTTGAGCATCTGAAGGAAATCGTTGGGTTTGCACCTCCACACGATCATGCTCGTAGTAGGAGGATCGGGTCGAGCCGGATCGTTGTACCTTGGGGACAGATCGCCAACAACCTGCATGAAGGGGCGAAAATCTGATCCTTAGGGCAGTGTTTAACACGCCTCGGTCCTGGTTTGATCCATCTAATCTTTTGGTTTTACTTTATTTGTATATTTAAATTTCTATAACATATTTCTAGCAATTTTATAAAGTAATTTTTTTGTAAGATCAAAATTATTTTTCCAACAGCTAAGGATCAGATTTTTCTCCTTCTTCTCTAGAGATTGCTAGATTTTTATTCCATTTACTCATTCTGCTTTTGCATGAGTTTGCTCAACATATAAATTTTGTATGCCACTCTGAAATGCATGTGCATTAATGGTGCAAATGTTGCTATGCTAAATTATGATCATCTATTGGGCCCAAGATTTAAAGGGAAAAGATTATGGTTTGAAAACTTATTATTTTTCTTGGGCAAAATATTAATATTGCTGCAATGCTTTAAATTATATTTCATAAGTTGATCTTTTTACCGTTGGAATGGATTATTGTGCTATGTTGCTTTAAAAGAGTTAGTTGATACACGCCATTTTTCTTCCTTACTAATTTTTGTTAAATATGGTAAAAATAATACTCAGTTTATCTTCACCATCAGATGGTTAAGTGCTCATGCACATACATGGACAGAAATTGGTGTAACAAATCTTGGTTATTAAATAGATTGGGCAATCATGGTCATGTACTTAGCCTATAATAAAAGCGACTGTCCAGCTATCTCTGCAATTTGCTATGCAATTATTTTAGTACAAACAATCATTATTTGGTTTATCTGCTTCATTTGTAGTATCAGATTTTAATACATTTTGATATGCCTCGGGCGATATATGGTGAGCATAAAATATACTAAACTGATAAATAAGACATAACAAAAATAATAACATATGACATTGTTGTCTTATTCTAAATGTTAGACACTATTGAGCTTCATTTGTCTTCTGACTTGTTAGAAGTTGAAGCTTGAATCTTGGTGTGTGTGCATATGGTTTGTTCAACATGTCAGAGGCTTCTTTCTATTCACCGAACATTCACATGTTTAATTATATGTATATAAATACATACGCATTTATACATGTATGACACAGACGCATGCAAATCAGGTGGGGCTTGTCACATCTTAGTGCCCAAGTACATATGTAATATGTATACTTATTCTCTCCTCAAGTTGGTGTAGTAACTAACAAAGCTAACAAATATAAAGCTGAAGTGCTAATTAGAAAGTGAATTACTTTGTTCACTGAATAGATGGACAAGGGATGAAGTCATCAAACAGGTAGTTAACCATTCAGCATGAAAACAAAACCTTATTGAAAAACACACATGCTTGCATTTGTGCACATAATATATGCGTGCTTGTATATAGATATATTTTTATATCATCTTATTATTTAACTTTCAAGTGCAGCTACTAGCATATATCTGCATTCTTACATAAATGCAAAAGTTTTTCTGTTACAGATAAGTGTTTTCTGGTATTTTGTATTCTTACATAAATGCAAAAGTTTTTCTGTTATAGATAAGTGTTTTTCTGGTATTTTGCATTCTTACATAAATGCAAAAGTTTTCCGATAAGTGTTTTCTGATATTTGCATTCTTACATAAATGCAAAAGTTTTTCTATTCCAGATAAGTGTTTTCTGGTATAGTGATCAATATTTAATATCTCCTTATTGTGTTGCTGTTGCTAGACAAAAGTGACAGCATTGGGCAAATACTTATTGCTTACCTACTATTGTGAATCTTTTATGTTGCCAAATGGCAAAGAATGGATGAACTTGGATGCTGTGACAAGGTATGTCATATAAATACTTTATTTTGAGTCTCTTGAAATCTATTGCTATGAGATTTAATAAAAGTTTTTATAATTTACTCATGACGGTTGGAATATCCAACTTATTGTTTACCTTATATTTGGATATTCAATTCTAATATATCTTTGCCTGATTCTCTTATTTGAGGTCTAGTGCAAAAATAAAATTATCTCTTTGGAATTTGCCGAGAAGATTTTGGCAGACTAATTAACCAAGGAGTTATCTAGGAATGGAGTCCTAGATTCATCGAGGGGGATGTGGCTTAAGCCCATTATTTGGTCGCCAGCAGTGGATACCCAACCTCTGTGATTGGAGATTCCATGAATGAGGTTCAATGTGGTAGAAACGAAGCTGATTGAGTGATCGTGTTAGAGCACAAATTTTTGAAAAAATTTTCATCCCATCCCTATGATGAGTGCTCTTATAAAGTGACAAAGTAAATTTGTGTAAGGTTGAGTTATACTCTTAATGGATCCGAGGTAGGTTATCTGCAGGGTATTGTCACAAATACCCTTGGAGGATTCACCTATATGAGAATCGTCATATTAGGCCGTGACTAAAGGTTTGGGCTAATCTTAAAGAATTCTCATGAAAAATCAAGGTATTAAGCGCAAGGCCTTTAATATGCGCTGACCGCTTAAACCCAATTGATCCATACTGTGTGTGTGATTAGTAGAAGTCTGAGTCAAAGGACCTAGTTCAAGGTCTAATCCACTATGGTTCCTTCAGATGTATACAATCAACACTAAGTGAGGTTCAAGTCCATTGGACACCTCACCTATTGCGCAGTATAAGATGCCCTAAAAAAAATTTTTGTTTATTTATTTTATTTTTTTTTTTTTATTTTAAACTTTTGTGGGAGATTGTTAGAAAAAAGTTTTAATAAAAAAAAAAAAGGGAGAACGCCCGCGAGCGTTGCTCGCGGACGTTCCTTCTTTGACGCAACGTTCCGTTGGAACGTTGCGTGAACGTTGGAATGCCAACGTTTCAGAAACGGCCCAAATAATTTAATTTGTAAGCCGTTTTTGATGTAATTTAAGGCTAACGGCCATTAGGCCTTTATGGCCATTATGGGCCAAGCCGTTAGAGTTTTTATGGGCCGAGCCTATAAATAGGCTTAGGAATTCATATTGAAAGAAAAAATCAATATAGAATGATTTGGAGTAGCCCTGATTTGTTTTATCTCTTTTTACTTCTTTTTTCTATTCATATTTTTTTGGGCATCTGAAGGAAATCGTTGGGTTTGCACCTCCACACGATCATGCTCGTAGTAGGAGGATCGGGTCGAGCCGGATCGTTGTACCTTGGGGACAGATCGCCAACAACCTGCATGAAGGGGCGAAAATCTGATCCTTAGGGCAGTGTTTAACACGCCTCGGTCCTGGTTTGATCCATCTAATCTTTTGGTTTTACTTTATTTGTATATTTAAATTTCTATAACATATTTCTATCAATTTTATAAAGTGATTTTTTTGTAAGATCAAAATTATTTTTCCAACAGCTTATTAAAAGCTAAAAAAAAAAAAGGAAGTGGGGTGGTAACTGACCCACGCGAGCATTAAATGCTCGCGTGGGACGCGCTCAAACGAAACGCTCGCGACGAGCGTTTGCGGAACGCTCGCTGCGAGCGTTCCGTGATTTCCGGACGCGCTCGCGATGAGCGTTTGCGGAACGCTCGCAGCGAGCGTTCCGTGATTTTCGGAAATCCGTTTTTCCTTCCGTTGGGAAGGAACGGTAACAAGGAGGAACGGTAATATTTTTCTTATATAAATATATGGATAATCTAAGGGGAAAAAGTAGTGAAAAAAAGAAAAGAAAAAAACCATTGCCACAAATCTTGTTACTGCAAAATCCTTTATTGCAAATCCTTGTTGTTGAAATCCTTGGAGATCTTGTTGAAATCCTTGAAGATCTTGTTGCTGAAATCCTTGGAGATCTTGTTGCTGAAATCCTTGGAGATCTTGTTGCTGCAAATCCAATCCTTGAAGATATTGTTGCTGCAATTCCAATCCTTGAAGATCTTGTTGCTGCAAATCCATGCTGTCTCAAGGAGTCTAACCAAGAAAATCTATCTCAACAAACTACTGGTGGTAAAAGATTGTTTTAACTATTTTATTATTTTATTTAGGCATCTGAAGAATCACTGGGTTTAAACCTCCACCCGATCGTGCTCGTGGTAGGAGGATCGAATTAAATCAGGTCGTTGTACCTTGGGGATAATTCGCCAACAACCCGCACGAGGGGGCGAAAACTTGTCCTTAGGGCAGTGTTTAACACGCCTCGACCAGTTTGATTCTTTTTATTTTTGATTTTAATCTAAATTTCTAGTATAGCTTTTCTGATTAATTATCTAGCATTTTTCTAATAAATAAATTTTGCAAAAGGAAAAAAACAAATTTTTCTAACAATTTGAACCTTGGATGAATAGATTTAAGGATAAGGATATTATTATTCCATCAATTTAATCTTAACAACAAAAATGAAAGCCCAGGATATTTCTTTTCCAAGAAGATTCTCCTAAAATTTATGTTTTACTCTTTAATATTTTTGAGATTAATGTTTTAAAAAAATATTATAGTAAAATTATGTGGGTACACTTAAGTCTTTAGTATTCACGTAATATATTATCATTAATTAAATTTGATGTCTATATTATGTAATTTGTTAGTCACCAAAGTGGCCAAATTTGAAAGTTTATAGGTATCAAATTTAATTAAATAATTCAATTACTCATAATTATGTGATGCTTATAAATGAATGACATAATTGTTTAATGTTATGAGTATATTGAAGTTCATTGATTATAAATATTTAAGGATGATGTGGTTAATTAATATGCTTGGTTAGGTATGTTTAGCATATCCAAAGATAGCAAACATATCTAATTTGAGTATATATAATTGTCAAATATGTAAAATTAAAAATAAGCATCAATTATGTTTATTATTGTATATTGTTGTATCACCCAAAGAAGAACTTCAATATGCACTTATTGTTTACTTGATGGAATATAAATAATATTACTCAAAGCATTAATATGTGAGCATGTTTTCTATATTTGCAGCAACTATTCTTGTTTCTCTTCATTCGCAATCTATGTCTGTTCAAACTTTTAATGGGCTTAATTTCTCTGAATGGCGCGAACAAGTTCAATTTCATCTTGGTGTTCTGGATCTTGATTTGGCACTCATAAATGAGAAACCCACTGCTCTTACTGACTCTAGCAGTGCTAAACAGAGATATTTTCATAAGTCTTGAGAAAGATCAAACAGACTTAGCCTGATGTTCATGCGAATGACTGTAGCAAACAATATCAAGTCCACAATTCCTGCTACTGAAAGTGCTAAGAAATTTCTAAAGTTTGTGGAAGCGTGTTCCCAATCTGACTCTGCTGATAAGTCACTTGCTGGGACATTGATGAGTACTTTAACCAACATTAAGTTTGATGGTTCTCGTACTATGCATGAGCATGTTGTTGAAATGACAAATATAGCAGCAAGACTAAAGACTATGGGATTGAAAGTGAATGAGTACTTTTGTATGTTTCGAATCAAACCTAACAGAAGTTTCTTATAATACTTGGTGGATTGATACTGGTTGTACCACTCATGTTTCTAATACGATGCAGGGATTCCTTATGATCCAAACCATAAACCCAAATGAAAACTTTGTCTCAATGGGAAATAGAGTCAAAGTTCCAGTTGAAGCTGTTGGAACCTATCGTTTGATTCTAGACACTCGACATCATTTAGATCTTTTTCAAACACTTTATGTCCCTTCTATTTCTTGTAATTTAGTTTTTGTATCCAAACTTGACTCAGTTGGATATTCTTTTAAATTTGGAAATGGATGTTTCAGTTTGTTTAAACACAATCATCTTATTGGTTCTGGTATTCTTTCTGATGGTTTGTACAAATTTAAGCTTGATAGTCTTTTTGCTGAGACATTGTTAACCTTGCATCATAATGTTGGTACTAAACATGGTTTAGTAAATGAACAATCAGCTTACTTGTGGCATAAACATTTGGGTCATATATCCAAAGAAAGAATTGAGAGATTAGTAAAGAATAAAATCCTTCCCGATTTAGATTTTACTGATCTTGGGATTTGTGTGGATTGTATTAAAGGAGCACACATAAAATAGACAATCAAGAAAAGTGCCACAAGAAGTAAACAACTCCTTAAAATTATACACACCGATATCTATGAGCCTTTTGATGTTTCATCTATTGGTAAAGAAAAGTATTTTATCACCTTTATTGATGATTTTTCATGTTATGGCTATGTCTATTTATTGCATGAAAAATCTCAATCGGTAAATGCTCTAGAAGTGTTTATCAATGAGGTTGAAAGAACACTAGACAGAAAAGTAAAAATTGTTAGGTCTGATAGAGATAGTGAATATTATGGAAAGTATGATGAATCTGGATAATGCCCTGGTCTATTTGCCAAATTTTTTGAAAAGCATGGCATATGTGCTCAATACACAATGCCTGGAACACCAGAACAAAATGGTGTTGCAGAAAGGTGTAATCGAACTCTAATAGACATGGTTAGGAGTATGTTAAGCAATTCATCATTACCCTCATTATTGTGGATGCATGCTTTAAAGACCGCTATGTATTTGCTAAATAGGGTTCCTAGTAAGGCAGTTCCAAAGACTCCTTTTGAACTGTGGATAGGAAGGAAACCCATTTTGAGGCATTTACATGTTTGGGGTTGCCCGGCGGAAGTAAGGATTTACAATCCACATGAAAAGAAGTTGAACTCAAGAACAACCAGTGGTTTCTTCATTGGTTATCCAGAAAGATCAAAAGGGTATAAATTTTATTGTCCTAACCATAGTACAAGAATTGTTGAATCTAGAAATGCAAGGTTCATTGAGAATAATGAAATTAGTGGGAGTTTGAAACCACATAAAGTGGAAATTCAAGAAGTTAAGGTGCAAGTTTCTTCACCTATAACTTCTTCTCAAGTTGTTGTTCCTAGAGTTGTTGAACCTTTTAATAACTTTCAAGAACAATAAATTAATGATCAAACACCACAGAATGATGATATTACTAATGAACTTGCAATAAATGAACCCAATGAAGTAGCATTAAGAAGATCTCAACGACAAAGAAGAACCGCTATTTCTGATGATTATGTAGTTTATCTATAAGAATCAGATTTTGATTTGGGTATTAATGATGATCCAGTTTCTTTTACACAAGCCATGCAAAGTGCTAATTCATCTAAATGGTTAGATGTCATGCAAGATGAGTTAAAATTAATGGATTACAATGCAGTCTGGGATCTTATTGAATTGCCTGAAGGTTGTAAAAGAGTTGGGTGTAAATGGGTCTTTAAGACCAAACGCGACTCAAATGGTAATATTGAACGTTGTAAAGCCAGACTTGTTGCCAAAGGTTTTACTAAAAATGTGGCATTGACTACACAGAGACCTTTTCTTCAGTCTCTAAGAAAGACTCATTTAGAATTATTATGGCACTGGTAGCTCATTATGATTAGAGTTGTATCAAATGGATGTGAAAATCGCCTTTCTAAATGGGAGTTTGAATGAAGAGGTTTATATGTACCAACCTGAAGGTTTTTTATTTGAAGAAAGGAACACATGGTGTGTAAACTGAAAAAGTCAATATACTAACTTAAGCAAGCTTCCCGACAATAGTATCTTAAGTTTAATGATACCATTACATCATTTGGATTTAAAGAAAATTCCGTTGATCGGTGTATATATCTGAAGGTCAGTGGGAGCAAAATCATATTTTTGATTCTGTATGTTGATGATATCTTGCTAGCTACTAATGACCTTGGCCTATTGTATGAGACCAAAAATTTTCTCTCTAAGAACTTTGAAATGAAAGATATGGGTGAGACATCCTATGTGATTGGAATCGAAATATTTCGTGATAGATCACAAGGAATGTTAGGTTTGTCTCAGAAGGCATATATTAATAAAGTTCTTGAGAAATTTAACATGAACAAATGCTCTGTAAGTGTTGTCCCAATTCAGAAGGGAGATAAATTCAGCCTTATGCAATGTCCAAAGAATGAATTGGAACACAAACAAATGGAAGAAATACCTTATGCATCAATTGTTGGTAGCTTGATGTATGCTCAGACATGTACCAAGCCAGACATCAGTTTTGCTGTCGGGATGCTAGGCAGATATCAAAGTAATCCAGGAATAGATCATTGGAGAGCTGCAAAGAAGGTACTAAGGTATTTGCAAGGAACAAAGGATCACATGCTTACCTACAGAAGATCTAATGATCTTGAGGTCAAGGGATATTCAGACTCAAATTTTGCTAGATGTGTTGATACTAGAAAGTCCATATTTGGCTATTTGTTCCTTTTAGCTGAAGGAGCGATCTCATGGAAAAGTGCGAAGCAGTTTGTCATTGCTGCATCTACTATAGAAACTGAGTTTTTGGCATGCTTTGAGGCCACAATTCATGGTTTATGACTGCGAAATTTTATTTCAGGACTTGGGGTTGTCGACAGTATTGCCAAGCCGCTGAAAATTTATTGTGATAACTCCGCAGCAGTCTTCTTTTCTAAAACGACAAGTATTCAAAGGATGCTAAACATATGGAATTGAAATACTTTGCCGTTAAAAAAGAAGTTCAGAAACAAAGAGTGCCAATTGAACATATTAGCACCAATCTCATGATTGCAGATCCGCTGACTAAAGGGTTGCTGCCAAAGACATTTCATGAACATGTCGAAAGAATGGGCATTATTGAAAACCATTAGTGATGTTATGTTTAAAGCTTTAAGTTCCTTATGTATTTGATACTCTGAGCTCAATTAATTATTGTTTCTGAATTGCTTATGGATCATGTTTACTTATGCTCGTATATATACATAAATGAATTATGAGAATATTAACAGGATTTTCTTTGATAAAAACATCATTGTTATACCTTATTGCAATTCCCATTATAGGTCATGTTAAGTATAGAACTAGTAATGTGATACATGGAAGGGAGTACGTCGAAATAATAGCATACAACCTCCATGATCCTTATTAGTTTTTGCTTAATGATGATTTTATGTTTGACCAATATTATGAGGGATTAGCTTCTGTTATACGCATTATGATTGATTATTAAACCAGTATGTTTAATATCTCACATAGTCCAAGTGGAAGAATGTTAGCGTTTCCTTTTATGTGGCCCACATGGATATGATTGATTTATCATTTATTTATTCTAAATGATAATTATGATATCTGATTTTATCATATAATTAAATTTAAGTGATAATGATGGTTTAATAAAGCTAATTTCCTATTGGTTTATCTTTGGGAAGTTGTTATCTGATAACCTCTCTTTGTTGGAAAGAGAAACTTATCGTATTATTAGATTGGTCCTCTCTCTCCTATATATAAGTCTGTTTGACCATCAAAGCAGATAAGGAAGAGAATTATGAAAGAGGAAGAAACTCAATCTGTCGTTAACAGTCTCTCGTTTCTCGTCAACAAATATCAATGGATCAAGGTACGCATTCTTGATTTACATTTTTATGTAAAAATCATTTATTCTAAGATCTTGACTATTATGTTTATTAAAGAAGATCCTTTAATGGATCTTACAAGCTCAACTAAAGATGAGCTACAAGAAAGATTGGCCAAAGATGAGCTATATGATAGCTTAGCCATAGTTGAGCTACATGATGAAGGTCAAGTTACACTTGATCCCGATTCAATCCAATTTTATATTCAAATCTTGATTTTGGATATGGATTCAATCTATTTGCCGATTGTGTCAAGTCTATGAAAGATATTTTAGACCCAATGAGTTATTTGAGTCTATTCGGATGCAACTCAAAATATCGTATTTCAGTCAAACACTAACTATTATTTTACTAGTAATCAATAATCAAATATAGATCTACTAATAAAATTAAAAAGAATCAATTTAAACTTAATTTTTATTCAAAAACTCTTAATTCTATCTAAGTAAATCATTATCATTAAATTTATAAATTATAATATTTAAAATATGTATTGATATACTTAAATACATTACAAATAAGAATCAATCAAAATAAATAATAAAATATAAATATTTAGATAAAATTAGAGAGAAAACATAGGAGGAAATCTAGTTGTTAAGATGGTAAGAAGAATTAGTTTAAATTATAGTCTATTCAATGAATTTATAAAGTTAATTGGAATAAAGAAAAATAAGATTTATATAATTAAGGTTTATGAATTGGAATACATTGGGTTCAAGTTCAAACCAGGTTGGATCAAAAAAACATGAGACTCAGACTCAACCCAAAATTTGGATTGAGTCCAATTTTTATACCTAACCCAGCCTATGGATGATATAGCCCAAAAGGGTAAAAATAAAAGAACTTTGACTTTTAAGAAAACTTTATTACAAGTCTTCTTAGGAGTCTTATTTTCATCCTACACTTTGGCTTTTACAGAAACTTTATTAAGAGTGTCCTTAAGAATCTTAAGTTTGTTTTAATCTTTATAGGAGACTTATTCTATTCTCTTTAGAAGTCCTCTATTATATTTTTTGGAGTTTTATTTTTGTCAGTATCATTTTATGGGCTAGTTTTGCTCCATTAATAGACTCCTAATGCATTTTATTTAATCAATGAATTTCAGTTATAAAGTTTTAAGAGATTGTTCTCTTCTTTTGAATGGTGCAAGGCCACAATTTTTTTCTAAAAAGGTCAAAGGTGATTATTTAAAGACCCTTAAAGAGCTGGTGCAAGACTAATGGACAACTCCGTCAGATTTACTTGTATAAACATATTTCTAAATATGGACTGGGTTAGCTAGCTCTAATCAGGTTAAGATCAAATTAGATTGCAAGTGTAACTCATTTGCATCCTTATATATGATAGCGCAACTAGGTCAAAGATTAGCTACTTAATAGCTCAGCTAAACATAAGTTTCCTGATAGCTTAGACAAAGATGAGCTATCTGATGGTCCAATCAAAGGGTAGTTACTAGATAACATGATAAAAAATAAATGGCATGATAGCTATCATATAAGAAAATTACTTTTTTCTGACAATCAATATTGTCACATATGATAAAAATCTTATCACTAATATTTATTGTGATAATAGAAAGTTATCACAAGGTTGTCACATATACCTCGGTCTCTGAAAGCCTTCTTCTATGACAATAGTTGTTGTCACATATAATTAATTTTTATAATACCAATTATCATCATAAATAAATAATTTGGTGACAAGAAATCTTACCGTAAAAAATTTTAAAGTAGTCGCAAATACTATAATTTGTGACTATATTTGCTGTCATTAAAACATGAATTATTTATGACAACTTTATTTATTATCATATAAAAATAGAATAGCAACCACAATATATTTTCACCCATGTCATAAGAATCATAATCTATAGCATAATTTGTGACTATTTTTATTATCACACAAATTGTGTTTTAGGTGACAACTTCATTTTTATCGTTGTTGTAAAGTGATTTAGTCATGACTTTTATGGTCATTGATGTCATAAGGATTATTACCTATATTATAATTCATGACTATTCTTATTCATATTATCGTACAAACTTAATTGTGGTGATAAATAAATTTATTATGATAAAAAAATGGTTCTGTGAAGAATATTATCATCATTGATGATATAAGATCATCACCTATAACCTGTCATTTGACAGTTTTGTTGTTATTAAAATTATGTTTTGCAACAAAATAAATTTGTTGTCATGGAATAATACTTTAAGAAAAACATATGGCTGAATCCATTATAATTTCTATTATCCTAAGAATAAGCTCTGCTATCTCAAAACATCCAAGTACATGATTTTATGACATCCTCGTAATTAAGAACTTTTGTAATACTTTAAACTTGCGATACATTACAAATAAATAGAAATTATTAAGCAATCATCACGCTAGTGTTTCTTAAAGTTTCTAGTTCATTAAAATTCTAAGAAAATAAAGAAATTACCCCAAAATTTTAGATCTTCAAATGTCCAATGAAGGTATACGTTCATAACATCCACATTTGAAAAAAATTTGTCCTGTAAAACCAAAAAGAAAAGAAACTTTATACTAATATGAGTAATAATTTGTTAAGTAATAATAAAATATTAAAAAATACTAACTAAGTTACAATTGAAATAACTTCTAAAATTTTAGCAATATCCATGTGAGATTCTAGTAAACATTATAGTCAAAAAAAGAGAGGAGACTCTAGTATGCATTCTATGTTTTATAAGAAAATTTTAAGTCATGAATACATTGAATAGGTTTGGATTATAAGAATATGTATCATTAGAAAGGCACCAACAATAATAATCTTTTAATTTTCAAAATTTGGCTTGCAAGAACTCTTCTTAAACCAGCCTGCAAATTTAAAACTAAGAAAACATGCATAGAAAGGTCTTAGGAAGCCTTTAGGAAATCTTTGCCTATCGAAACCTAAAACCTAAAACCCATCTCCACTCCTAATGACTTTACCCTCATATTTATTATTATATATGAAAAATATTTATCTATATAAATAAAATTTCTTCATAATAGCTTCTAATGGGCTATTACCTCTATCTAATACTACAACAAATTTGGTGAATGGCAACTCTCTTTTTTCGGCTTTTGTGTAGCGTCGAAATTTTTTGAAAGCCTACCGATGCTTTTTTTTTAAGCATAAAAAATTAATGACTTTAATAAAAATTTTAAGCATCGAAAATTTGAACTTTAACAATGCTTTTAAGCATCAAAAAATTTAAACTTTAACGATGCTTTAAAATTAGATTTGGATTATTTCCTTAAACACTTGGAGCTCCTCTTTATCTCTCCCGCACTGAGGAAACCCTAGCTGTGTCCCTCACTCATTTTTTCTCTCTCCGTTCTTGATCTCCATATCTGAAACCATTCCCAGCCCTACCCTCCTCACAGCATCGGTGGCCCTTCTCCTGCTTCTTCAACTTTAGCAACTCTCCTTCGATGATGGTATGATGTCCCATCCCTCCCCACCTCACCTCTCTGTCCAGTATGAATAAATTAAAAATAGAACTCTCTTGTCTTTAATTTCTGCTGCCCATTTTTTCGGAAGTTTCTATTTACATTGCAAAAATTACTCTCCACACCCCCCCTCCAATTTTTTTTTTTAAAATATATCCTAAACTACCCTTAAATCCCTCCCCCCATCCATTTTTTTCTCTCCACACCCCACCCGGCCGCTCTCCTCTCTAGCCCCGGCCGCTTCGGCTTCCCCCCGCACTAACTCCCCTCTTCGGCTTCGATTGCTCTGGCCCCCTCCGCATCGATTTTCCTCTTCGGCTCCGACCCTTTCTCATGGAAGCTACCTGTTCGGCTCCGATGGGTCAAATAGAGGCCTTCTGTTTGGCTGACCTATCCAGGCCGAACAGACAGCTTCTGTTCCGCCAAACATGGCCGAACAGAGATCCTCTGTTCGGCCTTGTTTAATTGAACAGAGGCTTTTTGTTCAGCCCAATAGGATGGAATAGAGGGATAAGGGTAGACGAGGGCTAGGGTCAGGGCCGAGGAGGGGAGCGGAGCTAGTGCCGGGGGAGGGGAGGAGACGGTGTCAAGGAGGCGGTGGGTGGAAAGGGCAGCCGGTGCCGGAGGGTACAAAGAGATGGCGGAGGGGAGGAGATGATGCTGGAGGACGGGAGAGCTAGTATCGAGGCCGGGGAGGGAAGGGGAGCCGGTGTCGGAAAGGGGGCCGAAGTAGCCGAGGCCGGGGAGGGAAGCTGGTGCCGGAAAGGGGAGGGAAGCTGATGCTGGGGAGGAGGGGAGGAGATGGTGCCGGGGAGGAGTCGGTCGGATGGGGTGAGGGAGAGGGCTCTGGAGAGGATGGGGGAGGATTTTAAGGATAGTTTAAAATTTTAATTTTATTTTTTTTAAATATGGGCGTGTGGAAAGCAATTTTTATGTTGTAATTTAGAAATTCCCCCATTTGCCCCAAGGCCGCTGCCCATTTGCCCCATTCGCCCATTTGCTCCCCTATTGCTGAAGCAAAGAGTGGGGGAGTAGGGTACTGGGTGGTGGTTAGGAGGCTGCGAATGCCATGCTCTGTTCCTGTAGATATAAAAATGAGGAGAATAAATATGGGGTATATATATATATATATATATATATATATATATATATATAGAGAGAGAGAGAGAGAGAGAGAGAGAGAGAGGAGTAGTTTGAACTACTAATTGGTGATGGCGGGATTGGGGGATAAGGATGGGGTTGGTAGGTGCGACAAAGGAGGAACAGGAATGGAACAGTAGAGAAGAAAAGACAACTCTTTTGGATGCTTATTGCGTTCAAAGCTTGGACCATTTAAAGATAAGTTATAGAATATGATTCTAGAGATAGATATCTGTAAAAGCAGATAGCTTCTAGAAACCATATCCGTTTGCCTTCAATATTTATAAAAAAGATTCAAAAGAACTCCATAGGCACCTTAAAAAGCAGGCAAACAAAAGACATTTAATAGTTTGAAATAAAAATAAAAAAAAATATTTTTTTTATTTTTAAAAATTATAACTATAAAAAATAGTTGAAATAAAGTTAGTCAAAGATAATTCATGGTTAATCATGGTTGATCATGGGATTCTCTCAATTTATTCCTTAAAAACAGAAATAGCTTGTTATCCCTCCAAAGAAGAGTAAAAAAAAGTTATCCTATAGATTTACCTTTTTGCATTTGATATGATCAATAGATAGCCAAGGAATATCCTAGGGATAACCAGGAACAAACTCTCTCCCGTACACTTATCATGAATAATATTTTTCTATCAAACACTGCCTTAACCTCTTCTTTTCTACCACTTATCTTTACCTTTTATTTAAAAAAAGAATCACCTAAGTTACATTTAAAAGTTCTAAGCAACCTCAAAGCTGCGCGACTTTTTTTAAAAAGCTTAAATAACAAAAAAAAAAAATTTGTATGATTCTATTCAGTACTATTGCTGAAACATTGAAAAAGAAAACAGTAAGCCGTTTTTATGATCGCATAACTTTATCTAAGCTAACCAAAAATTAGGCTAGATTTTCTTTAAATGTAATTGCAGGCTGAATATGGAAACCATAAAAAATCCTTATTATTTAGAATGTATAATTTATAAAAATTTATTATGATAGTCATCAATGTTAACTAAATAAGACATAGCTGATCATAAAGGGACAAGAAGGGTCATCAATATTTGTCTTAAAAAAATTCATTAATTATTTTATATGAGAAGAATAACTTGTAAGAAATCATAAAACAACTTGTGTGATAAGACTAAATTGTCACATATTATAAAAATTTTGTAGCAAGAATATATCGCAACAAATAAAAAATAATTATATATGACAATAAAAACTTATGACAAAAACTTTTTTTTTTGTGACAATATTAGCTTGTAAAAATAGTAAATAATTTTATGTGACAACTTATGTCATTACTAAAAAAAATTTAAAAAATTTGTAACAAAAATAAAATTCAAAAAATCTTGTGTGACATTTTCTTAGAATTCATCATAGATTATGTTAATTTATGTGACAACTAATTTTTGTTGTCACTAAAATAATGGAGAATTGAAATTGGTGACAAGCAAAAAATAACTTGTCACAATTAAACTTTTGTTACGACTTAATCATATTGCCATAAAAATTAATACTGAATTGAATTTAGTGAACAATCATAATTTCTTGTAATAAGTTAGATATTTTTAGTGACAAGTTTTTTATTATTCAATGAAAAATTGTAATAGAAAAAATGAATTTCTTATAGTATAGACTTAAACTCAATCTCTGAAAGTAGAAGGCTATTGATATAGGTAAATGTGGCTAGTTAATTCTATGATGACATATAGAAGAGTCAAATATCCAAGCAAAAAAGGAACTCTAGTTAGAGAACTCTTCTTCATGATGGTTGACCGATCTATTCTATTGCAATCAGGATGCTTCTTATTTGGTGTCAATCGACTTCGAAAAAGAATGAATTGATTTACTTGGAAAATATTCCTTTATGGATGTAACTTCCTTTGAGACCAGGATTATTAAGAGCTATCTAATACAAGAGTCCGACTTAAAATACAATTCTTTGAGATATCTATAATAATAGCCCTAATCATCCAAGGTAAACAAGTTCTCTTTTTGCTTGTGTTCTCAACAACTCATCTAAAAGACCTAAGATTTTTTCTTTTCTTGTCTTTGGCTGACTTAAGCTTCAGAGAGTTTTTCCAAAGGAAAATTCTAGGGCCTCCTAATGCTCTTCCATGTGCCATAAGAAATATTTCATCCTTTGTTATGTGAAGACCAATCAACATATTTCAATCACTGGCTATTCATGATTAATATGGGGATGGGATTGCAGCCAATGGATCTCATCCAATCATGATGACCATGCCAATCAAGATTTGAACAAATGGTTGGCTCTCTTGAGTCCAAGATTCATGGTCGAGATTGGAGAGTATAGGAATCCTAAAGACTAGAGGCAGATGCTCACGGATTTCCTATTTATCGAATCTCGGTAATGCATGGAGGTCTTTCACTATTTCTTTAGGCAGGAGTCGTGTGCTCTGGAAAAGCTATGGCATTTCGCTTTTGTTTGGCAGCAATTGTAACCGACCTATGAATGGGCCTTACCACTGACCCACTGACCCAATCAACGATGGGTTAGGCTTTGCACCCGGTTGGCATATCGAAGTACATGTACTTCTTCTGTTACCATGCCGAAATATATCCTTTCTTGCACTCGCCTGGAGCTCCAAGATCCCACTATGTCCACAACGCTTCTTTTGTTAACTTGGCAGTTCGAAGTGGGTTTGCTTCTTTTGTTAGCATGTCAAAATATATCCATTCTTACGCTAGACTAGAATAAACATGAAGTGTCGTGGGTCTATCATGCTAATCAATCATTTCAATGTGGCAGCTATAAGGTGAGGTATGCTTCCTCTGTCAATATGCCAAGATTTATCCTTCCTATAGTGCGCTGTGTTTGATATGAGGAATAAGGAAAATATTTCCTGGATATCCCCGTTATCCCCAAATGCTATAGCTAGAGGGGATAGGTCTGAAAAAGTTTAACCAGAAAGGATAACCCATGCTTAACCATGGGTTATCCCCTGAACTTATTCCCTAGGGAACTCAGGAACAACTAAAGTTATCCCTTGATGGCAGACTTGTAATTTTAAAAAGGTGCTTATTCCCTCAGCTATCCCTGGATAAATGCTATCCTATACATTTATCCAGAGATAGCTTTTGGGGAATCAAACACTAACTCAGATAGTGTTTGATTCATAAAAGACTATCCTGGATAAGTGTACATGATAGCATTTATCCAGAGAATAGCTCAAGGGATAACACTTTTTTTTAATTGTAGCTTTACCATCAAAGGATAACTCTAGTTATTCCTACGGTCTCTAGGGAATAAGTTCAAGTGATAATTCATGGTTAAACATGGATTATCCTTTGATTAAATTTTTTTAGAAGTATCCTCGAATATTCCTATTTATCCTCATATCAAACACAGCCTAAGTGTCACCGAGTACACAGTGCTCCAAATCATTTGTCCCTCTATCTCATGCCACCATATCATATATATACATCTACTACTCCCATATTAACAGGTATGACCTCCACAATAGAAGCTGGAGGTATCTGAATTTAAGAATCAGACTTCCGGGACCACTCTCCCTAGAAGAATCAAGCTAATTTGAATCGATTCAAGCTATTCTCTCATCCTGCCAGACCAGTTGATATGCCTTTTTGGAAGCTTATAAAAGTCAGAGTCTCTAGAGACCCTTATTTCAATTTCACCAACAGGTTTGATATCTCCATGATAGAAATTGGAGGTATCTGACTTCAAGAGTCAGACTTCTAGGGTCACTCTCTAATTTGAACCGATGCAATAATTCTCTCATCCTGCCGACCCTCAAGACTAACTAATATGCTTTACGGAAGCTTACAAAAAATGTCATATTCTCTAGAGATCCTTATTTCAATTTCGCAAATGGTGGCGTTGTTCTTTGTCTCCACTACAAATCAATTTGAAAGGCTGCAGTTTCAACTCAAAGCGCTCATATGGGTCATTCTGAAAATAGGAGTGGTGTTTTCCAAAAAAAAAAAAAAAAAAAAAAAAGGAAAAAGAAAGAGGGAAAGATGATAAGCTTAGGGTGGTCCTCGTTTGAAACAAGGTGGTGATAGCTAATCATCTGTTCCTTAAATGCTGTAGCTGATCAATGTGTAGCCCGAACGTGAAATGTAGACTGCCAAACGTAATGGTTCTGAATTGACAATTGACAATTAACAAAGTTGGCATGAAGCGAACGCAGGAATCTTTCTCAAAAGAAAATCTATGACCTCCACCACAAAAAAAAAAAAGAAAATTCATGCATTCAGTAAATGTTTGCCACGTAGCTCCCTTTGTTGTCTTTATAATTAGCCTTCTTGTAAATAATTCTCTTTATTTCTTCTTTTCTCTTTATGTTAAAAAAGATGAAGTGCCTTTCTTCCTCCATTATTCTTTGAGAAAAAGAAAAAGCATTAGCTTTACGGTAGACATCCTACGTGTTGCCCAGATGGCAACCCAAGAAGGGGGATGAATTGGGTTCTTTAAAAATTTAACTATTTAAAAACTATGTGCTGTGAAACAAATGAGATTGAGTGCAAGATAAATGCAAAGCACAAATGAAGAGAAAGAAAAGATAGAAAGACAAGGCACGATAAACACAAGGATTTTATAGTGGTTCGGTGTATCTAACACCTACGTCCACTCCCAAGTATCACTTGGGTCCACACTATAATCCACTTGATTACATCGAGTTATTTTACAAGCTCACAACTCAAAACTTGTTGTTTCCCCCGGGATCACAACAAACCCAGCTGTTTTTGGGCTCACCAGCACACAACCCAACCACAAGCTATCCTTAGCTTGTACGAGGTATACTACCTCCACTAATTCAATCTCTGATTGAATCAGCAAACAAATGGAAAATAGAGTTTAGAGTACAAAAAGCTCCTTTAAATGAGCAAATATGTAAATAAATAAGTAAGGTAAGAGAAGCCTGATTGAAGCTCTTTGAATGTATGCTTTTCTTCTTTTCTTCTTCCTCCTTTGAAAGATTGAATCAGGGCCTCAGCTCAGATTCTTCACTGAAATTTGCAGTTGAGAAGTTGAGGATTTGGGCTTTTGCTTTCTTTCTTCTAACAATGGAAATCTTCTTGATTTGATCTTGAGAGGCTTGTGGATTTCTCTTTGAGCTTTCTGGGGTTGATGGATTTGAGCTTTGAGTCTTTCCTCTTGGATTCTTTCTCAAGATTTTTTAGATTTTTCAGTCTTTCCCCCCCCCCCCCCCTTTTTTTTTTTCAAACGGACGGTTCTCCATTTTTATAGATCTCTTAATCAAGTTTAGGTAGAAAATCTAGCTAGATACTTCTATACACAAAGAAAAATAGCCGTTAGAGGTTAGGTAAAAAAAATCTTACCGTTGGAGTCCGTTCTGACAAATGAAAATTTGTTCCTGACAGGTTGGAGTCGGCTCCAACTTTTCAGGTGTCGGCTCCTAGATCGGGTATCCAAAAATAGCAAATAAAAAGTTGTTGAGGAGTCGGCTCCGAGAAAGTTAAGTGTCAGCTCGTCTTTGGGAGTCGGCTCCGCAAACAAAAGTGTCGGCTCCAGAAATGTCCCTAAAAACATGCTCTCTATTCGCAGGTTAGAGTCGGCTCCAGAAACTCAGGTGTCGGCTCCCGAATTCTCAGGTGTCGGCTCGGAAACTGAAACAGAATACTTCTCTGTATCTCAGGTTGGAGTCAGCTCCGAAACTCTGGGTGTCAACTCCAGACCGTGCCAAAAATCCAGAAATCTTCTGATACACCTTGGGGTCGGCTCCTGACTATTTGGGTGTCGACTCCAAGTTCTGAACTTTGAAAAATTCTTTTAAAATTTTGATTCAAAACTTATTTCTTTATTCCTTTTGATTGATTAAACATTTTTAATCCCTGAAACACTTATTAATCTATCAAAACATAGTGAATATACTCATGTCTTTTATTAATCATCAAAATCAATAATTGGGTCAACAATCCCCTTTTTGATGATTATAAAAACATTGAGTATATGCATAATTTAAACAATAAGATTTTCAAATCAAATTTCTCAAATATTTAGTTCTCATAGGTAAGCTCACCCTGAACGAAGTAGCTCCCCCTATGATACTCAATTTAACATCTATTCTTCCCTTTTAACAGTAAACTTTTAATGTTTGATACCAATTAAACAATCATATCAAATTAAGTTAGCTAAGCTTCTTCCTTTCAATGCACATATGCCAATTACTTCTCCCTATATGCAATTAATTAAATACCAATTAATTAAGCTTGTTTGTTCCAATGCAAATACTAAATACTTCTCCCTCTTTATAACTTTCAATGCATATACGACTATCAATTACTTCTCCCCCTTTTTTGTAATCAACAAAAAGGTTAAAAAGTTTCAAATTAAATGACAAAATTAAGAGATGTTTCAAAGATCAAATGATATTCATTAAGTATAAAAAAAGTTCATTACACACTTCACAAAGTTAAGCATTACATCATATTACAAAAAGAAACTTCATAACATTAAAATTTTTAACTAAACTAATCTTCATTACATATATTTTAATAACATCGAAGAAACTTCATTACAAGATAATCAGAATTAGTTCTAAGTAGTCTTTGGAATTCTTCTAATATTTTTCCCATTTCTTCACTTTGAGTTTAAACAAATGCCTTTAATCTTCTATCAACAAATGCACATGCAGTCACAATTTTTTTGAAGCTCTGCATTGCATTTGGAATATGTCTCTGAATCTCCTCCAATATCTTTAAGTTCTTAAAAATATTCTTGAGATCATTCTTCAAAGATTCTGGAGGCTCCAAGTGTGGACTCAATTTTGCTAATTCTCTCATCCAAGGAATAGAGGGTCTCTCTCAGGTTCATAAATTTGCTATCTAGCTCAATTTCATCTCTTCCTTGTGAGTGCTAAGCAAACCTTTAAGTTGTTCCACTAAAAATCAGAAAAACCAATAGAAGGAACAGACACTGGTACAAATGCAGGGATGGAAGTAGTGCCGGTGGTGTTGATCTGCTAGGTTCTGGTGAAGGATGCCTCACTGAAGGACCTGCCTCAGAGGTGCAGTGGCTCCAATGTCAGCTGCTCTTTCATCCAGATTACCCTTTCTTTCCCATCTACCATTCACTTTCACAAATCCCATTCTATGCACAGTAGCCAGGCTATAATAATCAGTGTGTCTAAGGTTCTTCAGAGGTTCAATCTCAGAGATGACAACACCTTGACTTCTAAATGCCATGGTTAGGACCATCCCATAAGGCAATGAAGATCTCCTCTTGCCCCCGGCCTCAGCCATGTACCATATCATCATTCCTGCTAAATTGATCGCTGACCTGTCAAGATACTGTCCATCAACAATATGTCGCTCTGAGACATACTCAAAATGTCCAGTCTTGGGAAATAGGATCCTACACAAATGTTATGTAACAGTCTAAGTTCATGGCAATTGATTTGCCCTAATTTCTCAAAATCAGTGAAATCTCTGCCCAACATTCTCGATAATGCTCCTGCTCTGTCACTGTGACTAGTAGCAATCATCCTACAACAGAAATATCTAAAAGATTTCCTAAAATCTTGGAAGTGATATGGATTCTCTTTCCTCTAACCATACTCACTAATCCGCCATCTCCCCTTGATAAATTAAAGTAAAATTCTTTAACTAGGGCTGGATATGTGGGAACATCCAAAGAACATACCTTATCCCAACCGAGCTCCTTGATTTTTCTACCAATTGCAAAACCCTCGGCTTCAAAGAAATCAAAATCTACCTTCCTTCCATGGTTATGACTTGCCCAGCAAGGGTATCTACTTGTAGAGAGGAGGGGCTAGGATTATTAGAGTGTGTTGAAGAAGAATCGTCGCTCGGAGTAAGTTCACGGACAGGATGCCGAGCCGTACGCTTCCTTGTAGTCACGGGAGCTTCAAAGATCGATCCCCTACGCTTATGTGCCATAGGAATCTTAGGGAATGGTTGATTTGAGGAATATTTGATTTTGGGTGGTTTGGAGAGGTTTTTGAGAGGGTTTGGAGAAGAATGGGATGAGAAGGTGTCGACTCTGCCCTAATATAATCAATTTGGGGCCACCAGGTGTCGACTCTTGCAAAGTCGGGTGTCGACTCCAAGTCGCTAACACTGTTAGCGCCCAGCTGGAGTCGGCTCCGCTTAAGCGGGTGTCGGCTCCAAGGTCAGAGACCGAGAGCGACACAGACAAGGTGTCGACTCCATAAATTAAGGTGTCGACTCCACTGATAGTTTCAGAGAAAAATAAGTGAGTTCCAAACAACCGAAACTTGTCAAAATAAAATTAATAAATTTTAAAAAATCTTTGGAATGTGGAGAATCAAATTGCTCAAATGTCTAGATAAATTGTCCTTAAAATCATGAGAGAAATCTCAAGAAATTAATTGAATTCTAGATAATCATTCCTTAGGGGTTTCAAAATCATTCCAAAGGATCACAAATCCCTAATTCTCCTCTAAGATAACAAAATCTCTCTTCACTCAAAGGTTTGTAAATATGTCAGCTAACTGTTCTTCAGTACTAACATAATAAAGGCAAATTTCATTGTTAGCTACATGTTCTCTTATAAAATGATATCTAATTTCAATGTGCTTAGTTCTTGAATGTTGTATTGGATTCTTAGTTAAATTGATTGCGCTTGTATTATCACATCTAATAGGAGTTTTATCAAGTGTTATGCCATAATCTTCAAGTTGTCGCTTAATCCAAAGGATTTGAGCACAGCAACTTCCAGTTGCAACATATTCTGCTTCAGCAGTAGATAATGCAACCGAATTTTGCTTTTTGCTAAACCAAGAGATTAAGTTACTTCCTAAAAATTGATATGCACCACTTGTACTTTTTCTATCTAGTTTACATCCAGCATAATCAGAGTCAGAATAAGCAATTAAATTCAGTGTTGAATCTCTAGAATACCATAATCCTACATTTTTGGTTCCACTTAGATATCTTAGTATTCTTTTTACAGTAATTAAGTGAGATTCTTTTGGTTCTGATTGAAATCTAGCACATAAACAAACAACAAACATGATATCAGGTCTACTTGCAGTTAAAAGTAGAGATCCGATCATACCTCTATAGTATTTTTGATCAACTTTCTTACCGTCTTCATCTTTATCCAATTTGCATGAAGGACTCATAGGTGTTCCAAGGGGTTTGATTGATTCCATTCCAAACTTCTTGAGAATTTTCTTTGTGTACTTTGTTTGGTTGATGAAAATTCCTTCTTTGCTTTGCTTGATTTGAAGTCCTAGGAAGAAGTTGAGTTCTCCCATCATGCTCATCTCGAATTCACCCTGCATTAGCTTAGCAAATTCTTGACACAAAAGATTGTTAGTAGCACCGAATACAATATCATCTACATATATTTGTACTACTAATAAGTCTTTGTCTTTTCTTTTCAAAAATAGGGTTTTATCTACATTTCCTCTAGAAAAATCATTTTCAATTAGAAATTTGCTTAACCTATCATACCAAGCTCTAGGTGCTTGTTTTAAACCATATAGTGCTTTGTGTAATTTAAAAACATGATTTGAAAATTCATGATCTTCAAAACCAGGTGGTTGTTCCACAAAAACTTCTCATTTATAAAACCATTTAAAAATGCACTTTTAACATCTATTTGAAATAGATTGATGTTCATATGACATGCAAATGCAAGTAGTAATCTAATTGCTTCTAATCTAGCTATAGGTGCAAAAGTTTCATCAAAATCAATTCCTTCTTCTTGATTATATCCTTTTGCAACTAATCTAGCTTTATTTCTATTACTATGCCATTTTCATCCAATTTATTCCTAAATACCCATTTAGATCCTATAACTGAATGACCTTTAGGTCTATCAACTAAGGACCATATATTATTCCTAGTAAATTAATTTAATTCTTCTTGCATAGCTAGCATCCAATTACTATCTTTTTCAGCTTCTTCAATAGTTTTAGGCTCAATTTGAGATACAAATGCAAGATGATTATTGATATTCCTCATAGATAATCTAGTTCTTACTCCTTGAGATGGATCACCTATAATCAATTCCTTTGGATGACCATAGGCATATCTCCAATCTCTAGGAAGATCTACCTCATTATGATTAGTATCAATAACATCAACCCTAGGAGAATCATCATCTTTAGCTTCTTGTTCATGATCTGAAGATACTTCTATATTTAATTTTTCAATATCTCTTTCTAGTATATTTGTATCTTCCTCATCATCAATCTTTTCTGAACTTGATGCTAAAGACTCATCAAAAACTACATGAATAGATTCTTCTACAATTAAGTTCCTCTTGTTAAATACTCTAAAGGCTTTACTAGTTGTTGAATATCCTAAGAATATGCCTTCATCAGATTTTGCATCAAATTTTCAAGATTATCTTTTCCATTATTATGAATAAAACATTTACAGCCAAATGCATGAAAATAACTAATGTTTGGTTTCCTATTATTCCATAATTCATAAGGAGTTTTCTTAAGAATTGGCCTAATTAAGGCTCTGTTAAGGATGTAACATGCCGTGTTTATAGCTTCCCCAAAAGTATTTTGGTAGGTTGCTTTCACATAGCATGGTACGGGCCATGTCTTCTAAAGTTCTATTCTTTCTTTCTACAACTCCATTTTGCTGTGGTGTTCTAGGTGCAAAAAAATTATGGTGAATGTCATGTTCAATGCAGAAATTTTTAAATAAATGATTTTCAAATTCTGTGCCATGATCACTTCTAAGAGACACTATGGTGTTGTTTTTCTCATTAGTGACTTTCTTGAAGAATTTCAGAAATATTGAGAAAGTCTCATCCTTGTGAGCCAAAAATAATACCAAGTGAATCTAGAATAATCATCTACTATCACAAGGCCATATTTCTTTCCTCCTAAACTAGTGGTTCTAGTAGGTCCAAAAAGGTCCATGTGAAGTAGCTCTAGTGGCTTAGAAGTGGAAACTACATTTTTAGATTTGAAAGAGTTTTAGTTTGTTTTTCAAATTGACATGCATCACATAGTTTGGAAGTGGAAACTACATTTTTAGATTTGAAAGAGTTTCTAGTTTGTTTTTCAAATTGACATGCATCACATATTTGGTTATTTTCAAAATCTAACTTTGGAAGTCCTTTAACTAAGTCCATTCTAATTAATTTTGAAATCAAGTGTGTGCTTGCATGACCTACAATGCCATAGCCATCCAATCTTATTTACATTAGCATTATCAGCAACTAGCAATGATTACTAGTAGACAAATTGTCCAAATCAATTAAGTATACATTGCCATTTCTATATCCAGTAAATATAATGCTATTGTTAATAGGATTAGAAACGGTGCAGATAGAAGCTTCAAATGAAACTTTGAAACCTTTATCGCACAATTGGCTAATACTAATTAAATTATGTTTTAAACCATCTACATAAAGAATATTTCAATAAAAGTGGAGGAAGTTTTCTGAATTTTACCAAATCCCATAATCTGGCCTTTACCATTGTCTCCAAATGTAACAACTCCTCTCTTTTATCTTCAAGGGTGATGAATCGCTCCTTGTCACCCGTCATGTGCCTTGAGCAGCCGCTATCAAGATACCACTTTCGTTTTGATCTTTTGGCCACAAAACACTCCTGCAAAATGATCAAACTTTATGTTTAGGTACCCAAGCTTTCTTGGGTCCTTCATGGTTAGTAGCAACAAAGATTGTTCCTTTCGGAACCCATATTTTCTTTCCTTTAATACTTAAGTTCTTGTTAATTTTTCTAAAATTGCATTCATAGGCTTTATCCTTTTTGTTACAACAATAACATGAAACATCATTTTTATCCTGTTCTTTTCTAAAGAAATTTTGAACATACTTTTGTTTCTTGTTAGGCCTATAACCTAATCCAGCTTTATCAAATACAGCTCTTTGATTACTCAATAACAAATTTAGTTTTTCAGAGCTATATGTAAATTTATCAACTATATTTTTATATTTATCAACTTCTTTCTTTAAACTAACATTTTCATTAGAAATGGATTCTTTATCTTTTAACATATTCTTATTTTTAGATTTCAATTCTTCAACTTCATGAGTTAGTTTATCCTTTTCTTTGACAAGATTTAAATTATCATTTTTCAAAAATTTTCTTTTCTTTTTCAGAATTTTAAAATCACTAACTAATTCATTAAATGCATCAAACAATTCATCAAAGGTAAAGTCATGAGTTTCGGTACATACCTCATCGTCTTTTTTTTGCCATAAAGCAAATGTTTGCAACTTCTTTTGTTCTTCCTCGGATGAGGATTCTTCGCTGTCACTCCATGTTGCAACGTATGCCTTTTTCTTTTTCTTGTACCCCTTTTTCAATTGAGGATAATCATATCTAAAGTGCCCGGTTTCTTACATTCATATCATATAAGGGGGTCTTTCTCTTTATCCTTATCCTTTTCTTTTTCTTTTTACCTTCCACCTTTGTTCCAAATTTTTTCTTGTGGAAGGGTCTCCTTCTTTGCATAAATCTTTTGAATTTCTTAGCAAAGAGTGCAGTCTCCTCATCATCATCATTTCCTCATCACTGCTGCTCTTTTCAAGTTTTTAGCTTTGAGGGCAATTGTTTTCTTCTTCTTGATGTCTTCCTTTATATGTTGTTTCATGGTCAACTCATGAGTCATTAGTGATCCGAGTAGCTCTCCAAAGGTAAGGTGTTGAGATCTTGGCTTCTTGGATTGCAGTCACCTTTGCTTCCCATGTCCTTGGAAGAGACCTAAGAATTTTACGTACCAATTCAGAGTTAGTATAGGTCTTGCCAAGACTCTTTAAACCATTCACAATATCAGTAAATCTTGTATACATGCAGGTTATAGATTCAGTTTTTAATGCTAAACAATTCATACTTATGAACAAGAATATTAATCTTAGATTCTTTGACTTGATTAGTACCCTCATGGATAACTTCTAGTCTATCCCAAATTTCTTTTGCGGAAATATATATAGAAATTTTATTAAACTCATTAGCATCTAAAGCACAATATAAAACATTCATGGCCTTAGCATTGAGCTGAGCCATTTTCCTATCGTTTCATTCCAATCCCTTTCGGGTTTAGGAACTATTGAACCATCTACTATGTGCGTGGGTGTGCTAGGTCCATTAGTGATTACACTCTAAAGCTCATAATCTAAAGCTTGAATAAAATTCTCATTCTAGCTTTCCAATAAGAATAATTAGAACCATTAAATAAAGGAGGTCTATTGGTATAATGACCTTCAGCAAATGAAGATCCACCTTGAGCTGCCATTTGGATCTTTAACTTTGATCGTTGGATCAAACAAGAAATGAGCACAAGCTCTGATACCAATTGTTGGCCCAGATGGCAACCCAAAAGGGGGGGTGAATTAGGTTCTTTAAAAATTTAACTCTTTAAAAACTATGTGTAAAACAAATGAGATTGAGTGCAAGATAAATGCAAAGCACAAATAAAGAGATAAAGAAAGATAGAAAGATAAGGCACGACAAACACAAGGATTTTATAGTGGTTCGGTGTATCTAACACCTACGTCCACTCCAAGTATTCACTTGGGTCCACACTATAATCACTTGATTACAGTCGAGTTGTTTTACAAGCTCACAACTCAAAACTTTTTTTTTTCCGGGATCACAACGAACCCAGCTGATTTTTCGGGCTCACCAGCACACAACCCAACCACAAGCTATCCTTAGCTTGTACTGAGGTATACTACCTCCACTAATTCAATCCCCTGATTGAATCAGCAAACACAAATGGAAAATAGAGTTTAGAGTACAAAATAGCTCCTTTAAATGAGCAAATATGTAAATAAATAAGCAAGGTAAGAGAAGCCTGATTGAAGCTCTTTGAATGTATGCTTTTCTTCTTTTCATCTTCTCCTTTGAAAGATTGAATTAGGGCCTCAGCTCAGATTCTTCACTGAAATTTGCAGTTGAGAAGTTGAGGATTTGGGGCTTTTGCTTTCTTTCTTCTAACAATAGAAATCTTCTTGATTTGATCTTGAGAGGCTTGTGGATTTCTCTTTGAGTTTTTGGGGTTGATGGATTTGAGCTTTGAGTATTTCCTCTTGGATTTCTTCCTCAAGATTTTTTGGATTTTTCAGTATGTTTTCCCCCCCCCCTTTTTTTTCAAACGGACGGTTCTCCCCTTTTTATAGATCTCTTAATCCAAGTTTAGGTAGAAAATCTAGCCGTTATAAGAGACTTGGATACTTCTATACACAAAGAAAAATAGCGTTAGAGGTTAGGTAAAAAAATCTTACCGTTGGAGTCTGTTTGACAAATAAAAATTCGTTCCTGACAGGTTGAAGTCGGCTCCAACTTTTCAGGTGTCGGCTCCAGATCAGGTATCCAAAAATAGCAAATAAAAAGTTGTTGAGGAGTCGGCTCCGAGAAAGTTAAGTGTCAGCTCGTCGCTTTCGGGAGTCGGCTCTGCAAACCAAAAGTGTCGCTTCAGAAATGTCCATGAAAACATGCTCTCTGTTCTCAGGTTAGAGTCGGCTCCAGAAACTCAGGTGCCGGCTCCCGAACTCTCAGGTGTGGCTCCCGAATTTTAGGTGTCGGCTCCGGAAACTGAAACAGAATACACTTCTCTGTATCTCATGTTGGAGTCGGCGCCAAAACTCTGGGTGTCGACTCCAGACCATGCCAAAAATCAGAAATCTTCTGATACTTCTTGGGGTCGGCTCCTGACTATTTGGGTGTCGACTCTAAGTTCTGAATTTTGAAAAATTCTTTTAAAATTTTGATTCAAAACTTATTTCTTTATTCCTTTTGATTGATTAAACATTTTTAATCCCTGAAACACTTATTAAATCTATCAGAAACATAGTAAATATACTCATGTCTTTTATTAATCATCAAAATCAATAATTGGGTCAACACTATGTTCTAATATCTTCTACTACATGAGCCTCACATGCCACGCCACTAGAAGCTTCATTTGGGTCCATGGGTGTGAAAAGGTCTATCATTAGGAAACAAGGATAGAAGTGGTAGTTTGATGAAAGAAAGATTCCTTCATTCTCGATAGGTCGCAAGGATGTCGCAGTCCAAGTGAAGGGGCATGGAAGCATTTGATGAGTTCAGGACAAATATAGTGTCATTGGGACCATTAATGTCTTTTTTGCATCAAGAGGTAGGACACAAGCTACACTCCACACTCTGATGTGAACATGGATGAATTACTCCAAATAATTGTCATGTGTGGTGTCTTTGGGACCATTCATGTCTTTTTGCATCAAGAGGTACGTATGACGCAAGCTACACTGTATACTCTTGTGTGAACATGAATTTCTCCAAACAATTGTCATGTATAGTGTTCTTGGGACCATTCATGCCTTTGTTGCATCAAGAGGTACGACGCAGGCCGCCCACATGACTGTACTCTGATGTGAACATGGATGCATGAATTACTCCAAACAATTGTTTGAATGTCGGCAAAACTTAACTGGTGAAGTACTGGACTTGTTTTCTTAATTTGCTTGTCAATTTCGGACCTTGCAGCGGATTATGACGTCCCAACAAGTGGCCACTTCCATGCATTTGTTGCATTGAAATTTATTGCATAACTTCTCTTTTAAACATGGTTTTAAATATTAACCATTTTTTGTTTATAATCTCATGGACATGATCTTGGACAAGAGCTGATAATATATTATAAGATGCATTAATTTTGCTACAAAAGATGCTCCTAGTAACAGGCCACACTCATAACGAATTGCTTATGTTCTAACCAGCTGTTCGCATTGAGTTGGCAAAACCTAGTTACTAGTTACATTATTTAATTATGGGCACCTCTAGCAGCAGTCATACTGGGGATCTCCAACTCTCTGGTGCCACCTTCGACATCCACGGCCTTCGAATGGTTCTCGTGCTTGACCACCACTTCCAATGGCTTATAGGTGTAAAACTTAGCACAGATGACATAGTAAATAAAGTTGAACACCTGCAGCACTGCGACAAGCCAGTAGTAGTAATCCAACTTTCCCCTATTAATATTGTCTTGAAGCCAGTCCCGGCCGTTCTTCTTGGTGTAATCGTGAACTATAGTGACCAAAACGGTTCCCATGTAGTTTCCAATGGATCCAGCCACCCAGAATAGAGCGGCCGCTGTGCTTCGCATGCTCTCCGGGGATTGATCGTAGAGAAATTCCATGTGTCCCACGGACGTGAAGGCGCCGGCCAGTCCACTGATGGCATACTGAGGTACCAACCAGAAAACGCTGATGGGCACGGTCGCATTAGGGTTATCCAGCAGCCCATGCTCGGCTGCGACCGCTTTTCGCTTCGTTTCGATAAGAGCTGAGGCAACGTTAGCTGATAACGATATGGCCAGGCCAATACCTATTCGTTGGAGGTACGTGATGCCAGCGGGCTTTCCTGTGAACCGACGAGCCACGGGGACAAAGACTCGGTCGTAGAATGCCAAACCGAGGAGCGTCGCGACGACGCTGAAGACGGAAAAGGACGCCGGGGGGATTTGGAACCTGGGTGTGAGGTGGCGATCCATCGATCTCGCCTGTTGGATTGCAAATGAGTAGTTGTGGGAGTATGCAGTCGTAATCAGGATGCCTACCGACCAAATGGGATCAGCCGGATATTGACTTCAGCTCCTCCACACGGTGGACTGTCGACAACCTCCAGAGCCTTGGCTCGCCGGAGTCCGCATGTCACCCTCTGTCACGACGGCCGCTCGATCCAAAAACCTTGATATATATATGCCAAAATTACATTATTACAGATGGAAATATATGTTCTTGAAAAAAAAAAAAAAAAATCTTCCATTCTTCTCATTTTCTGTGGAATCTATGGAGCAGTTTTTGAACTTTTGCCACCAAAAAAAAGAAGAAGAAATATTTAAACAACATATTACGAACAATTTAGTAAAATATGAGTTCCCCGAGTTAGACAAGAAAAGTAAACATAGCAAGATGAACGTATTATCTTTTATATCCCATTATCAATATAAAAATACTAAAATATATGAGCACATATATATGATCGAAGTTTCGTTTGTTTATTAATTTTTCTTCACTTGGATATTCCCTGGTATATATGGTTTATATTATTGTTTTCATCTGAGGATTTTCCATATAGATCCAAAAAAAATGGAAAAAATTGCTATCCCAACAAAGTTCAGTGTTGATTAAAAATGGCTTAAGCTTACATGAGCTGATTGGTGTGAAGTAGCCTCCCAGTGGTAGAGATATCAGCATCCAGTTCCTTATCTTCGAAGAGAAGACCCGGGTCTGTGGGTTTTGCCAGGTCCCTCTTTCTGAAGGCAGCTACCAGGACTTGGGTTAGCCTGGTCAGCGGGCTTCCAGCAGGCTTCATCTTTATGTAGAGCGGGTAACCTATGACAAAGGCCACCACAGAGAGAAACATGGCAACAGTGGGAACGCCAAAGCCCCAACCCCAGCCCACGTTCTCTTGGATGTACACCACCCCAGTCAAGGCCAAGAGCACGGCGAACTCCATGCAAAAGAAGTACAGGTTGAAGAAGTTCCAGCGTCGGCCGCCAGGGCCAGCGCTATGGATGTCAAATTGGTCGGCCCCGAAGGCTACGACGCAGGGTCGGATGCCGCCGGAGCCGATGGCTGTGCAGAGCAGCGACAGGTAGAGGATTGCAAGCTGCCCTGATGATGCTCGTCGGCATGGCTGCATGGGAGGGGAATTACAGGGCGGGGGGCGGAGCGATGGGAGGATTGCTGACACGGTTAGGCTCATCATTCCCAGCTGATAGATGAGGGAGGCGACGGTTATCACCCAGAACCGGCCGGCAAAGGAGTCGGCGATCATTGCACCGATGATCGGAGTGAGGCTTGATGTGCCGCTGAAGTTGGTGAGGGTGTTGGAAGCCTGAACCAGCGGCATGTGAAGCTGCTGGGTTAAGTACGTGATCATGTTTGCATTGAATCCCGCCAAGGCAAATTTGTCGCAGATTTCATTCGCTGATGAAGAGAAGTAATTAAAAAACATTAGTCATCTTAATTATAAGAAACATTTAATGCATGGAAATAATTAATTATATATACGTCTTTTAATTTAACCTCCAATATGAAATTAAACACCAAAATATCAAGTTTCTCAAAGTTGATATCGGATCCGTGGGATTGAAAATTAACGTTTGATGATGCCACCTAGTTCTAGATGCCAGTTATTTTTTCTAGTTCTTTCGATCGCTTAAGAGCGACAGCGAAACAGAGCATGCCTACATAAAATTTCCCGCGTGAATTAATCTTTAGAAAACAGAAAAAAAAAGAACATTATTTACATACCTAATACGCTGAGTAACGACAGAAAAATAAAAACACTCAAAAACTTGTGAAATAAGAGCATGCCCTGTTGGTATGACATTAATGTGCTATATATAATATATAATTCGCTAGGGATCCTTTGCCTGATGAAACTCGACTCTAAATTTTACACCATGAAATTAGCTAGATCTGCTGTACTGTTAATATTTCATACAGTGAGTCCTCGGAGGCTGCAGGCCAAGATTGATGATCAGAGATGTTAATAACCAATAGTCCACCTTGGAGCAGCAACACAAACATTAATTATGAGAGATGATAATAACCAACTTTCTTAAATTTGCATGGTTTGTAGGAGTTATCATATCTCATGAAGAAATTAAAGTCCAGTTAATAGATCTCAACACGTAAATACGGTCATCCAGTTCCTTTGGTAAAAAGAAACAGGCCCGGGAAACCATAGACTAGAAAAACAAAACGAACTTTGAAACCAGCGAAATTTAAGAAGGGCCGATATTGTATCAAGATAATATAGTTCACCTAGTATAAATGGCAAGGTCCTGGTACCGCCCTGTTTCTTCTTCTTCTTCTCTCCTCGATCCTCAGCCATTGTTCACAGAAAGAACTGTTCGGCGAGGGCAACGTTAACAATGGCTATGGCCTTGGCCAATGGATCTCTCTGCTTATCTTTTAGCCTCTGAGGTGTGGGTGGTACCACATTTTTATAGAAGTAATCGGCTAACAAAGATGCCACTCCTTGGGAAGTGCGAACGACTAAAGACAAACTGATCCGCAGATCTCCTACGGCGGTGTCTGTAGTGCAGCCCGGAGGGTGCGAGTTTTGGACACGGACATATGAATGAGCCGAAGAGCGACGTGTTTCCACTGTTTCATGACTGGTAAACCGATTCAATAATTATTCACTTTAACTGATGTTGTTCCACAGTTAAAAATAGAGATATATCCTGAGATGCACCTGACCCTTCTGCGAGGTTATTTACGCAGCTGGTACGCGGTCTTGGCTGGAAAAGCTCACACTTTTCGCTTTTGTTGGGCAGGTATATATATATATATATGTATTGTTCTGGAGAGCTGCAAATGGACCTAACCGCGCACGCTCCACCACAAGTGGGACTGCTAGTTTTGTTGGCAAGCCGGAAAAAAAAAAAAAAAATGAAAGCCCACTCTCCTGCAGTACTTGAACTCAAAGCGCCACTGGATTCATCATGCTCTAAATTATTCATCGCACCCTGACACATGAAAGTGGACGTGTTTCTTCTGGTAGCACGCCAAACTTTACCTGCTTTTGTACTGGACTGGGACACCAAGTGTCACTAGGTTCATGACGTTCCAAATTATTGGTTCCCCGTTCCAAAGTCCAACCTACTGCGACTACTCCCATATTATAATCTGATTATTCAGCTCTTAGTTCTTAAAATGGAAGAGAAATGCATGAATAATTTTCCCAACTTTAAATTATTTGTCAAATAACATGAACAGAAACAAGAGTTCCGCAATCAAAAGAGATACTGTAACCATCCAGCTACCTTTTACGTTGGGATGGCATTATAATAATCACATGCTTTTGCTGGATGCGTTAGGAACTGGCTCTGAATTAAACAAATTTAAAGTGTCCTTTTGTCTTTCAACATTTAACTCTATCTTTACGTCGACATCAATTACACATTTATCGAACCCATCTTTCAGCAATTATCCATCTCAAATTCTACTCCCCATATAATCGCTCTCCTATTCTAACTTTTAATGTTAGGCAGCATGGGAACGGCTTTGTGCACGGTTTCAGTGCACAAATGCGTGCATCGGATGTGACTATTAGTCATGTGCTCATGTAGGTATGCATGCCATGGCCCAATAAGCCATGATGCGCTTTGCACGCACGCCTACATGGGCACGCAGTCAATAGATACTTTTGATGCGCACTTTCTACACTTAAGATGATGCAGGAAGACTTCGATGCGCACTTTCTGCACTGAATATGATGCAGGAAGACTTTTCCTAGATAGCATTATAGCCATCAATCAAATGTCATTTACGCTAATGCCTTCATCTTCGTGTAGAGTGTGAAAAAGGCCATAAAACAGGACTGAAAAAGTGCTCTTGGGGAGAAGAGTTTATTTTTTTAATTTTTAAATTTTTAGGGTATCCTTTATGGTGAAAATAATATATTTGAAAGATTATAGAAAAAATTTGTCACGTATCAATCAGACACATGTTGCAGCTGCACATCATTTATGATGTGAAATTAAAGAATATGCAAGGCTTATTTTTTTCATCAATTTTTACAACACAACATGTCATTATAAATATGTAAGACAAAAGAATAGTTCAATGTAATAATAAAATTATTCAATTACAACTCTTTTATACTTGTAATAACCTAGAACTTCATCAAAAATAATTCACCAAGAAGACTTTATTTGGATTACTTGATTCTATATAAGTACCTAAAATTTCTCTAGTACATAGTCAACATGCATGAGACTAAACACTCATCAGTATGGGATTTCACATACTCCCTCTTTCAATTCAACTCCTATCATCCTCATCATGCTAAGGTTCCATATTCAAATTTGTATTCAAATCTAATTATAAATATATAAAGCCTATCTACAATGTTCACTAATCAACATGAGCCACTGATTGCATTGCTCTGATACCATTTATAATAACGTTGGATCTGATTCAGAGAGGTTAGCCAAAAAATATTATTTAAGCTCCTTATTCTTGTATAAGTGCCCATTATCTTTTTAGTATATAGCCAATGTAGGACTAAATACTCATCAGCATAAGCTTTCACAATACTTTTAGCACTAAAAATAATCTGACTATTCTAGAGTACTTAGATATCACTATCATCCCTTCATATACAAGTCTTACTCATTTTGTGGCTCTGAAAAGACAAGTAAAATACTATATAAGGTCGCAGCTTAGTAAGTAACCTCTATCTCTTATTGGATCAAACATATCAAGTATACAGTATATGAATTTTCATATTATACATTTATCAGTCACATAATAGATTAATTTACCAAGTTTAGAGTATAATTTTATAAAAGTAAGCATGCCAAAATATTACATCTATGTTTAAAACATACAATGCATCCATTCAGAAAACTCTACCTTTTTAACTTTCTCTATTTGCTACAATTATGACCATGACTAACCTTGTGATAAAGTTGATATAGACTAGCGCTTGACTAAACTTGTCGATAACCTCCTTGACTAGAGCCATTTTGGTACATTCTTCTAGAGGATCATTCAAAACAACTTTAGATAAGGTAACATTTCTTATCTTATACTGCTTTTCAACCTAGTCATTAAAGACATATCAGTCTTGAATAGGGTGACTGACTAGTCTATGGTAAGGGTAATATTTAGAATCATTAGTCTTATTAACTTCTTTAGGATGCTTGGGCTTCAGGAGTTGCACACTATTCTATAGGGCATCTTGAATATCTTTATGGATATATCTTTTCAAGAGGAGCACATTTTATTTCTCCTTTGACTGAAGGATAGTGGGTAGGAATTATCTCTCATGCCCCTCAAGATGAGCTTGGCCAATACAGTCTTTGCAATTAAGAGATAGCCTTCTGGTGCTTTTGGATAAAGTTAATCAATCTAGTTTACTTTTTTTCTTTTTCCTTTATCCTTCTTTGGCTTCAAACATTAGATGATGGATAAGACTTAAGGGCTCATCTTCTCAGAGAATTTGGTTATCCTTTTATGAAAAACTTTGGAAGGTGGGCAAGTGGGAGGCTTCATTACTCATTAGAATCATGGATTATATAAATATCTTTTTTTATGAAAATCTTTTCATACAAAACCTTTTAAGAAATAACCAATATTAATCATAATAATTTTATAAAAATATTTTATGTTCAAGACAACTCAAATTATTGCCAACACACTAGGTTTTGTAAGTCTAACTATTTCTCTATCTTAAACGGATGGTATCACCACTCAAATTATTGCCAACCTAGCAAACTATTGTGCTCCTTATTAAGGGCATAGTTCATGGCATTATCATTGGTACAAGGTTCTAACTACAAATTAATTGACCTTTAAAATATAGCCAGGCATTTTTTACATCATGGGACTTCTTGATATAGCCAAGGTCCTCATATATTTGAATTATTTAAATCATATATATATGTTAAAAAAGAAAATTCATCCAGATGACACATATGATGGATCGTCAAATATTAAAAAGAAAGCATGGCTATATAGAAAGCTATAATTGAACAAGATTAAAGGGCGATCCTATAAGATTTAAGCTGAACTAAACTAGTTGGATAGAATATATTCTACATGACCACTAGATTAAAAATATTTCTTCAAAGAAAAATAAAATATGATACTTAATTCATACATATCTAGTAAGCTTAAATTTTAAAGTTTATTTTAATTAGCAATATAAAAGGCAATATAACATGCATTAGTCCAAAAGAAAGCTTCACTGGAATAAAATAATTATTTTTATATATTATATCATCTATTGTTGAGTTAAATTTCCAATGCAATATAAGTCACTTAAAATAAAAGGTCAAATAAGAAAGTTATAAGCTAATTATGAAAGATGGATCAATATTAACAAATATTATAAACTTATGAAAATGTCATTATGATCAAAAGGATGAATTATTTTTTAGTTTTTCTGAATTTCTATTTTTTTTGTTTATAAATTTATGTTACATGAGTTAAAAGTTAATTAGAAGTTAGAAATATATTTAGAAAGTTATGTTATATTAATCTCTTTAGCTTTCTTTAAAAAATTTGTATCATATGGGTCCATTGGCTTTAGAAAATCTCATATATAAGGAGGCTCTAGTTGTACTTTATTATGATAAACAATTCAATACTAAAAATTTAAAGTTTTCCGTTCCCTTGCTTGAAGTTATTAGTTACTTATCATAACATGAGACCACAATCTGGCAAGAAGTGATTAGTGTAAAGCAATAAAACATGGTGCAAAACTAGCAATTTTTTTTTTTTCCATGTAGACTTGCTTGAATTAGATTTGATTCAATGCGATTTTGCATTATATTTAGTATTAAAGACTAAGATCTCTCTAATCTTGCATTACTTCTTATAACCTTATGCTCCTGGTTTATACCTCTACCTTTAGTAGTATACTATGAGGTGGATGCTAGTATTAACTATATAATATGATAGCATAATTGGGTGTCCATTTATATTCACCCTAGTGAGGAAAAGTTCCATGAAGACAATGTCTACCTAAACAGACATATAAATTAATGTGAAGCCTAACCTCAGCCAGTAGCTGCAAACACTTTTTAAGTACGTAAGTACATAAGTCTAGTCCTTCCTACATAAAACACTCCATCAAGTGGAATAATCCATTTGGAAAACACTCTCATTATTTGATCGATCATAGAAGAGGAAAAAAACTTATATTGATCTATACAAATATTTACAATCCCATGTAAATGGCTCTGTTTAGGATATATACTAAGCTGTTGATTCGGTAGATGAGTCAGTTGGTTTGGAAGTTGGTTCAGCGATAGATATAGTCGATATCTTAGTCGTCGTTTTATGACATGAGGGGGTCAGGGAAGAGTTGGTTTCGAATCTCAAAGACCCTTTCTTTGTATTGAGTCTAAATAATGCCTTTTTGACTAATTGCTTAGATGAGATCCTGAGTTATTACAAATGATTGCAAAACAAACCCATTTTATCACCCATGTCGAGTAGGACATTTTGTAGATAAGCTTTTTAATTTGGAGTTGGCTATAAGTCGATTGTGGTGTTTATGATTGCGATTGGATTTGATTAAATTTAAACTTTTATCTTGATGAAGATATCAAGGCTTAAATAGAGAGAGTATGCAAAATCTAGTGGCGCAGTGCGAAAGTGTTGGAATAAATAAGAATTCAATAACAACGACTGAATTTCAAGATAAACAATCACTCGCAAGCGATTCAGAGAAAACCTCTCTCAAGATAATTTTTTAACTTTTAATAAAATTGATCCCCGTCTCAAAAACACTAAAACAACTATTTATAGTCTATAGAAAATAAAATAATTTAGGAAACTAAAAAGCTATAGAAAATAAAATAATTTACACTACAAGAAAATGTGAGATAGCGACGCAAATTTAGCGACGCATCCTTGCCTCACTAAATTTCAACCAAATTGTAACGCCTTAGCGACAACAAAAAATAGCGACGCAATTGCAACGCTAAGCTCAAAAAAATAAAAATATTAAATTTTAATTTAGCGATGCAAATAGTGCGTCGCTATTTTAAGAAAAATTAATATTTATAAAATAAAATTATCAAATAAAAATATTGCGACGCATCTCATTGCGTCGCAATGTTTTATAAAAAAATTAATTATGTTAAATAACGACGCATTAGCGATGCAATAAATCAGAAAATTAAAAAAAATAATTTTTAATTTCACGATGCAAGTATTGCATCGCAATTGTTTTAAAAAAATAAAACATTGCGATGCAACAAGGAGCATCGCAATTATTTTAAGAAAAATTAATTTTTGTAAAATATAATTATGAAATAAAAATATTGCGACACAACTCAGTGCGTCGCTATTTTTTTTTTTAAAAAATTAATTATGTTAATAGCGACGCATTAGCGATGCAATAAATCATAAAATAAAAAAAATTTAATATAGCGACGCAAGAAATGCGTCGCAATTTTTACAAAAAAATATTTAATTTTATTAAAATAATTTTATAAAATATAATTATGAAATAAACGCAACTGTTGGATCGTCGTCCATCGGATCGATCGCAACGATCCGAGATCGATCTTCGGCGACCGGGATCATGGCTTGGATCGATCGCAACCGTCGGATCGTCGCCGATCGGATTGATCGCAACGGTCCGAGATTGATCGTCACCGATCGGTATCATGGCTTCGATCGATCGCAACCGTCGGATCGTCGCCGATTGGATTGATTGCAATGGTCCGAGATCGATCGTCGACGACTGTGATATATCATGGCTTGGATCGATTGTAACCGTCGGATCATCGTCGATCAAATTGATCGCAATGGTCCAAGATCGATCGTCGGCGACTGAGATATATCATGGTTTGGATCGATCGCAACCGTTGGATCATCGTCGATTGGATTGATCGCAACGGTCTGAGATCGATCATCGACAACCGGGATATATCATTGCTTGGATCGATCACAACCGTCGGATCGTCGCCGATCGGATTGATCGCAACGGTCCGAGATCGATCGTCGACGACCGGGATCATGACTTGGATCGATTGCAAATATCGGATTGTCACCGATTGGATTGATCGCAACGGTTTGAGATCGATTGTCGCCGACTTGGATATATCTTGGCTTGGATCGATCGCAACCATCGGATCGTCGCCGATTGGATTGATTGCAATGATCCGAGATCGATCGTCGGTGACCGGGATATATCATGGCTTCGATCGATCGTAACCGTCGGATCATCGTCGATCGGATTGATCGCAACGGTCCGAGATCGATCGTCGGCGACCAGGATATATCATGGCTTGGATCGATCGCAACCGTCGAATCGTCGCTGATTGGATTGATCGCAATGGTCCGAGATTGATCGTTGGTGACTAGGATCATGGCTTGGATCAATCGCAACCGTCGGATCATTGCCGATCGGATTCATTGCAACGGTGCGAGATCGATCGTCGCCGACCGGGATATATCATTGCTTGGATCGATCGTAACCATTGGATCATCGCCGATCGGATTGATCACAATGGTCCGAGATCGATTGTTGGTGACCGAGATCATGGCTTGGTTCGATCGCAACCGTCGGATCGTCACCGATCTGATTGATCGCAACGGTCCGAGATCGATCGTCGGCGACTGGGATCATGGTTTGGATCGATCGCAACCATTGAATCGTCGCCGATCGAATTGATCGCAATGGTCCAAGATCGATCATTAGTGACAGGGATATATTATGGCTTGGATCGATTGCAACCGTTGGATCATCGCCGATCGGATTGATCACAACGGTCCGAGATCGATCGTCGGCAATCGGGATATATCATGGCTTGGATCGATCGCAACCGTCGGATCATCGCCGATCGGATTGATCGCAACGGTCCGAGATCGATCGTCAGCGACCGGGATCATGACTTGGATCGATCGCAACCATCGGATCGTCGCCAAACGAATTGATCGAAATGGTCCGAGATCGATCGTCACCGACCGGGATCATGGCTTGGATCGCTCGCAACCATCGGATCATCGCCAATCGGATTGATCACAAAAAAAAAAAATTAAATATAATAAAAGATAAAAAAATTAATTTTAAACCAAGATCATGGCTTGGATTAAAAATAAAACATTGCGATGCAAACATATGCATCACAATTATTTTCAAAAAAAATTAATTTTTATAAAATATAATTATGAAAAATAAAAATATTGCGACGTGAATTAGTGCGTCGCAACTTTTTTTTAAAAATAAATTATATTAGATAGCGACACATTAGTGACGCAATAAACTAGAAAATTAAAAAAAATAATTTTTAATTTAGCGATGCAAGTATTGCATCACAAATTTTTTTAAAAAAATAAGTGTTATAAAAAATATTTAAAATAAAACATTGTGATGCAAACATGTGCGTCGCAATTATTTTCAAAAAAATAATTTTTATAAAATATAATTATGAAATAAAAATATTGCCATGTGAATTAGTGCATTGCAACTTTTTTAAAAAAATAAATTATGTTAAATAGCGACGCATTAGCGACGCAATAAACCAGAAAAGTAAAAAAAAATTAATTTTTAATTTAGCGACACAAGTATTGCGTTGCAATTTTTTGGGCTTGGGCTTGGGCTTGGGCAAGTATTGCGTCGCAAGACAGTTTCTACTCAACGAAGAAGTTATTGAGTGGTCTTGGGCTCCCAGTTAATAAGATCGATTGTTGCTTGAACATTTGTATGATATATTGGGGTGAAGACTCAGAGCTGAGATGTTGTAAGATTTGCTAGCAATCGAGGTACAAAAACGGCGAAGGGGGAGCTAGTACAAGTAGGAGGAAAAGTGTGCCTTACAAGAGGATGATTATTTTCCTTTTACTCCATGCCTCCAGAGATTATACTGATCTGAGGCTACATCTGCTGATATGAGATGGCATGCTGAACATGAATCTAAAGAAGATGAAATGCGACATCCATCAGATTCAAAAACTTGGAAGCATTTCAATGAAAATCATCATGATTTCGCAGAAGAAATAATGAATGTGAGATTAGGTCTTTGTACCGATGGCTTCCAACCAGTTTGGTCAAGCGGGGCAACAATATTCATGTTGGCCTGTAATACTGACTGTATATAATCTTCCACCATGGAAGTGCATGAAAGATACTGCAATATTTTTGACAGTTTTGGTTCCAGGACCATCAAATCCAAAAGAGAAGATTGATGTCTTCTTACACCCGCTGGTAGCCGAATTGAAAATATTGTGGGAAACAGAGTCATAGCCTACGACATTTCTATGAAACAAAATTTCATCATGAGAGCTGCTTTGATGTGGACAATAAGTGACTTTCCGGCATATGCAATGTTGTCTGGTTGGAGCACTTCTGGGCGTCTGGCATGCCCTCATTGCATGTATGATTGAGATGCATTTACATTGCAGAAGAGTGGTAAGCAGTCATGGTTTGATAATCATAGAAAGTTCTTGCCTTCGAATCATCCTTATAAGCGGAACTTGATCGCCTTCCGGAAGAACAAAGCAGTCACAAATTCGCCGAACCGGTTAGGTCTGGCACAGATATATTTGATACTATAGAGCATTTGGGGTTGAAGTATGCCTGGGAACCAGATGAAGATAGAATAAATGGCCGTATATGTAAAGAACATAACTGAAAGAAGCGGAGCATTTTTTGGGATTTACCGTATTGGAGCACAAATCTCATCCGGCACAACTTGGATGTTATGCATATTGAGAAAAATTTCTTTGATAACATATTTAACACGGTACTAAACATCCCGGGAAAAACCAAAGACACTACAAAGTCGAGAGAAGAACTTAATCAGTATTGCAGAAGAGGTGATTTGAGAAGGAATGCTGACGGGACCTATCCTAAAGCCTGTTACACTCTTGACAAAAATTTATGAGAAGTTTTATGTAACTGGATTAGAGGATTAAAATTTCCTGATGGTTATGCTTCAAATATCGGTAGGTGTGTGGACATGCATAAGCTCAAGTTGTTTGGCATGAAGAGTCATGACTGTCATGTTTTCATGCAACGGTTATTGCCATAGCTTTTCGTGAGTTGCTTCCGCAACATGTGTGGAAGGCATTGACAGAGCTCAGCTTGTTCTTTAAGGAGTTATCTGCCGCAGTCATTACTTCTGCATCCATGGAAAGGCTTGAGGAGGAAATTTCAATTATTTTATGCAAGCTGGAGCGAATATTTCCTCCAAGTTTTTTTGACTCAATGGAGCATTTACCGGTTCACTTGCCATACGAAGCACGTATAGCTGGTCCCGTGCAGTATCGCTGGATGTATCCTTTCGAGAGGTAAACACCCAAATCAGTAATACATGTTGACATTTCAAATATATTTTATTTATGCGAGGAAGTTGGTTTATTTATATTTTCAACTTTACATATAGGTATCTTAAGAAGTTAAAAAATAATGTGCGGAATAAGGCAAGGGTTGAAGGTTCTATATGCAATGCACACTTGGTTGAAGAAGTTTCAGCTTTTGCCTCGCATTACTTGAGGGTCACGTTCATACGAGGACCCGCAATCTTGGTCGTAACGATGACATATGTGTGGACGAAGGAGAACCTACTGACGGTAGAATATCAATATTTAAAAGTATCGGCCGTTCATTTGGGAGGCAGAAGTCAAGATAATTAAGCGATGTGGAGTATAATGCAGCACATTATTACATCCTAATGAACTGTAGAGAAGTCGACCCATATATTGAGTAAGTATATGTACACTTCATTAATTGCTTAATTAGAACTTCTACTTTAAATTGTAAAATACCATACTATTTAATTGCTAACAGAAGTTTTAATTGTTATATCCCTTAAGGATGTATTGTGATAGACATCGACAGATGAATCCCAGCATCAGTCAACTTGCCATTGGGCAGAAGTTAGAAATGGAGTTCGCTTATTGGTTTTATGAATTTGTGAGTACTATCACTCAATCAATTACAATAATGGCTTTTATTTTTCGAATTGATTGTGAATAGCTTATTAATTTATAGGTAAACGGTCATGGTTCACAACTGACAATATTTTCATTAAATGTTTGGCGCAGTGGCCATTGAAGACCGTAACTACTATACTGGCTATTTGTTAATGGATACAAATTTTAAATTGAACGACTAGCATCTTCAAGAGGGATGCAGAATTGGGGTGTATGTGTTAAAGGAGAAAGTGCCGAAGCAAATATGCAAGATTATTACGAAAGTTAGTAGAGGTGGTTGAAGTTGAATATCCCGGTTGGCCTATGAAACGAACTGTATTGTTTCGTTGTGATTGGTTTGATCCGACAATTCCTATCAGTAAAAGGATTCATAACGACTACAATCTAGTTGAGTAAATCATCGACAAAGATTGCAGAAATATGAACCATTCATTCTTGCATCCCAGACTCAGCAAGTGTTTTACTGCGGATATCCAAGTTTGCGCAACGACAAGCGAGATTGGTGGGCTGTTTCTAAAATCGTTCTACATTCAATAATCATATTAGATGAGAGTTCATCAAGTCAATCAACTGAGTGCCCTGCATTTCAAGAGGATGAGATGGAAATGCATGCAATTGAGGATGTCCTTAGAGATCCAAATGGTGATGTCCAAGAATTTGAGGATGCAAATGTTCGATTTCCTTCCGATGATAATGAAACTGAATCACAGTCCGATACGACATCGGATGTTGAACAGACATTTCACGAAACAAATGACACTGATTAAAGATATAGGTTCATTCGATTTCGATTTATTTTTATAAGTGTTAAATTTTTGTATGTTTATTAATTATTCGTAATTATATTGCATTCAATTAATCTTTAGTATTTACAGTATGACGGACCGAGGTAGATCTACCCCTGACGGACATAGCCCTGCTGCGTCACATCCCATTACCAGCCCTGATGCATGGACTTCCGCCTCTCCAGGAGTCGACGCTCATCTATTATTTTTCTCTACCCGATCGGCACAGACCTTTGAGAGTTCTTCTTTTGTCGGTCGCACCATACTTCGATTGGATGCCGATGGGCTGTAAGTATATACTAATTGTAACTATATGTTTATGTTTTAAGTTAATTACTTATTTTAATTAGTTTTTTACAGCTTTATTGAGCAGCATACTGTATCGAGCCGGATCAGCTCTAAATTTCAAAGCCATGCTGATCCCAGTGGCTACGATTGACACCATGTATCTGCGGCCACGAGGGAGTTTTATTTTTCAAAGTTTCAGGTAAACTTTTTAAATACATTTTATAACTGATATAAAATTTTCTAATCTTAATATATTGTGAAACTAACTATTTATTTCAATACAGAAAAAGTTTATGTGGGACCCTACTATCTATGATGCCATTAGGGCAGCATGGAATGCTCTTGCGGCTCACCGATACGCCGACATGCTTTATCGTTGGAGGAGTTCGGGTGACCGTCCATGGCATGTGCTAGAGGGTATTTGGGCCAGTTGGCAGCAAGCGTGGCAGTCCGAGGCATGGATCAGGAGGTCCGCATCAGCTAGCATGAACAGCCAATCTGAGAAGGGCGGTCATGGCACGGGCCTCTCCTGTCACACTGCGGGATCCATTTCTATTCAGGAGCACAGGCGCCGTATGGTAAGAAAACATAAACAATTTAAATACTAATTTAGTCATTTACAAATACTTGCATTTATATTCTTTCTTCTGCTTTTGTAGTCCGAGCAGGAGGGCAGAGATCCTGGTGAGTTTTGTCTATTCAGGGCAACACACACCCGGAAGGATGGTTCCTGGATCGATACACAATCACGGGAGGTTGGGGTAAGAAATTAGATTTATATTTTATTTATTTAATTTCTAATATTTTATTCAGCTTTATATATTAATTCATTTATCATTGATTTTATAACTCAAAGGCACGAGTCAAGGAGCTTCAGTCTCAGGCTTCGCAGGTTGACTCCACTGATGGGGGGTCGCCGTCGAACTCTCACCAGAGGAGAGTCGACGTGTATTTTGAAGGCTGTTGGTGCCCAGCTGCGAGACCGTAGGGTCTATTGTTTGGGCACCAGAGCTTCCAGATATTTTACCCATCAGGGCTTCAGTTCGCGTGGTTCTGGCGATATTTCTCCCGAGCAGATAGACGACATCCAGAGATCTATCAAGGAGGAAGTTCGCCAAGAGGTTCGGGAGGAGCTTGCAGAGATGAGAGACTAGATGCGTCAGATGCAGGATTTAGTTCGTCTCCTATCGCAGGGTTCAGTCCAGCCTCCACAACTGCCTACAGATATATGATGTATTTTTTTTTCACTACTTGATGTATTTTTTTTATTTCTCTGTTTTAAATAATTAATAAAATAAATTTTTATCGATTTTTGAAAATTTTAAAATGATTGTTTTGGTCAATTGTTTTAGCAATTACATTGTATTAGCAAGTTTATTTTATATTATTTTATTTTTTAAATAAATTAATTAATTTACTTTAAAACTTAAAAAAAATTTACTTTCTTTTTTTTTAAAAATAAATAAATTAATTAGCGACGCAATTGCGATAAGATTTTTCATCGCAAATATTTTTAAAAAAATTATTTTTAAAGTAGCGACGCATTTAGGGGCATTGCAATTATTTTTAAAAAATTAAAAATTAAATTATTATTATTTTTTAAAAAAATAAATAAATTAATTAGCGACACTAATTTCTGTCGCAATTATTTTAAAATATATTAAAAAATATTTTATTTAATTTTTTAAAAAATAAATTAATTAGCGACGAAGTTGCGATGATATTTTCTGTCGCAAATATTTTTAAAAAATTATTTTTAAAGTAGCGACGCATTAAGTCTGCGTCGCAATATTGCGACGCATTTATTGGCATCGCAATATATTGCGACACATTTAGGGCATCACAGAGAGTCACTGTTAAGCGACGCAATTGCGACAAATTGAAATTGCGACGAACATTTTAGCAATGCCTTTATTGCGTCGCTAATGCATCGCTATAGCTTGTTTAGCGACGCATTTGGACGTCGCTATATTTAATTTTTCTTGTAGTGTTAGGAAACTAAAAGCTATAGGAAATAAAATAATTTAGGAAACTAAAAAGCTATAGGAAATAAATAATTTAGGAAACTAAAGAGCTATATGAAATAAAATAATTTAGGAAACTAACTAGCCTTACTCTCAAACAACTTCTCTTCGTCCTTGCTTCAGTTTGGCTGCTTTTCATGCGTCCAACTTATCCATATATCTCATTGCAACCCTGTTTGCATCATTCTCTCCCTCCTGTGAAGAACTCAACCCTGAGTTCTCATCTGGATATAGAGGTGTATTGTCCAGAAAGAATGGATGTAAATATGCCACATTGAAAGTCCTCAAAATTGCCATAGTCGCAGGAAGATCAACAACATAAGCATTATCGTTGATCTTTTGGACAATCTTGTAAGGTCCATACTTTTATGGTCGTAACTTGTTATAAGTACCCACGTGAATCCGCTATTTCCTGAGAAAGATCATCACCTGATCCCCTACCTCAAAGAGTTGTTCCTTTCGTCTTCTGTCAGCCACCTCCTTGTACTTGACATTGGCTTTCTCAATCTTTGCTTTGACCTCTTCTGAAGTGCTTTGCCAATGCCCTGCCATATGTTTAGCTGGTATGCTGTACTCAGCCAGCTTTGGAAGCTTCACCAAATCTAGTGCATGTTGTGGTACTTTGGTATAGACGATGGAGAATGGGGATCTTCCTGTGGTTCGATGGACGGAATTGTTGTAGGCAAACTCCGCCTGTGGCAAACACAAATCCCATTATCGTGGTTTTTCTTCACAAATACTTTGATGAGATTCCCTAAAGTCCTATTGGTAGCTTCTGTTTGTCCATCTGTCTATGGGTGCGCTGTGCTGCTATAATTCAAGGTGGAATCAAACATGTACCACAATATCTTCCAAAAGTAGATGAGGAATTTGGTGTCTCTGTCGGATGTGATGGATCTGGGTACTCCATGCAATCTCACGACCTCCCGAAAAAATAGTTTGGCAATGGCATGGGCATCTGAAGTCTTCCTACAAGGAATGAAGTGAGCCATCTTGGAGAACCTGTCAACCACTACAAAAACAGAGTCAGCACCTCATTGGGTACGAGGCAAACCCAGGACAAAGTCCATAGAAAGGTCCTCCCAAATATTCTCAGGTACTGGCAAGGGTGTATATAACCCAGTACTTTGAGAATGTCCCTTGGATGTTTGGAAAGTATAGCACCTCTGAACAATCTTGTACACCTCCTTCCTCAACGGAGGCCAAAAATATCGTTCAGCTACAGCTGCAAGGGTCTTATCCCTTCCTAGGTGGCCTGCCAATCCTCCTCCATGCAAGTCCCTGATTAACTTCTCCCTTAAAGAGGATTGAGGAATACATAGTTGATTTTCCTTCATAAAATAACCCTCATGTATATGGTAATCCCCACAGGGTTCCCTACTACCACACTTGCCCCAGATCTCACCAAAATCACTGTCTCTAGCATATAATTCCTTCATCTGTTCAAACCCGATAACCTTAGCACTAATCACAGTTAACACATCTGCCCTCCTGCTCAGAGCGTCCATAACTCTATTTTGGGTTCCAGACTTATGCATTAGTTTGAAGGGAAACCTTTGCAAAAACTGGATCCATCTAGCATGCATATCCTTGCTAATCCTGTTTTGATTACTCAAGTGCTTTAAAGCCCCACAATTCAAATATAAAACAAATTCCTTACCCATTAAATAATGTTCCCACACTCTTAATGCTCCTACCACCGAATAGAACTCCTTGTCATAGGTGGACCAGTTTCTTCTAGCATCACAGAGCTTTTTGCTATAGAAAGCGATTGGTCTCTTTTCCTAGGAGAGTACAGCTCCAATTCCTACTCTGCTAGCATCACAATCAACTATGAACAACTTATTAAAGTCGGGTAATGCCAACATAGGGGCACTACACAACTTCTCTTTCAAAAGGGCAAACCCGGCTTCAGCTTCTTCACTCCAATTAGACTTCTCTTTCTTCAGACACTCTGTCAAAGGAGCAGCAATGGTACTAAAATGCCTGATAAAGCCCTGTAAAAACTAGCCAATCCCAAGAAGCTTCTCAATTCAGTCATAGTTTTGGGATTAGGCCACTCTCTAATGGCTTTCACTTTTCCTTCATCCATAGTAATGCCATAACCACTTACCACAAACCCCAAAAATAATAGCCTTTTAGACATAAACATACACTTTTTCAAATTAGCATATAATATATGCTCCTTCAATACAGCTAATACACTCCTCAAGTGGTCAATGTGCTCGTTCTCAGAGTTGCTATAAATCAATATATCATCAAAGTACACTACCATGAATTTACTAATAAAGGGTTTAAGTACCTGATTCATAACACGCATGAAGGTGCTAGGTGCGTTGCTGAGACCGAACAACATCACTAGCCATTCATATAATCCTTTCTTTGTCTTGAAGGGAGTCTTCCATTCATCGCCTGGCCTCACTCTAATATGGTGATATCCGCTCCTCAAGTCAATCTTAGAAAAGATGACTGCCCCACTCAACTTGTCAAGCATGTCTTCAATACGGGGTATTGGGAACTTATACCCAATGGTGATCCTGTTGATAGCCCTACTATCAACACACATCCTCCAGCTCCCATCCTTCTTGGGAGTGAGCAGGGCTGGTACAACACATGGACTCAGGCTGTCCCTGATGAAGCCTTTGTCTAGCAATTCTTGAACCTTCTCCTGGATGATTTTCGTTTCTTGGGGCTCATCCTGTAATATGGTAAGTTAGGAAGGCTTTCCCCCGGCACCAAATCAATCTGGTGTTGTATGTCTCTCAAAGGAGGAAGCCCCTCAGGTAAGTCATATAGAGTCACTTCCTTGAATTCTTCTAACACCCCCTTCACTACCTCAAGAACCTCGTCAACAATCTCCTCCTCTATCTTCAGTACATTCTTCACCACCAAAGCATGCACCTCCTTGGTATCTTTATATCTTCCTCTACTTCCTTCTCTGAGCTCACAATGGATAGGAAAGACCGTCTTTCAGGCTTAGAGCCTTTAGGACATAGTACTACTTTAAGAGGTAATAGTGTGTATCTTTTACCATCATTCGCTAACCTGTAGAGGTTCTCTTTGCTAGAATGTTTGGCATCCACATCAAACTGCAATGAGCGCCCGAATAGAAGATGACAAGCATCTATGTCTACTATGTCACAGTAGACTTCATCACTATATTTTCCAATGGAAAAGGGCACCTACACCTTTCCTAAACATCAATCTTCTTAGCGGCCTTAGTCCATCCAATGGTATATGGATTAGGGTGCTTCTCTACTGGTAACTGCAATTTCCTAACCACCTGCCTGCTGATGATGTTTCGCTACTCCCACTATCCACGATTATATCAAACATTCTTCCACCAATCGTGCATCTGGTATGAAACAACTAGTGGCATTGAGTGCTATCTTCCTATTTTGGTGTTAACATGAGCCTCCTAATCACATATGAGGGCTCATGCTCTTCATAATCCTCCCCAAAGTACTCTTCATCCCCATTAGGATCACAACAAATATCCTTCTCCTCTTCTTGCTCTAACATATTGACAGCTCTTCGACTTAGGCACTCATTGGATCTATGCCCCGGTTGATTGCAGCGGTAACACTTTCCCATGATGGGTTTTGCATATGGGTTGGATTGCTTCTGGCCTTCCTTAGATTCCATCGGCCGCTTCTCCATAGCCCTTTCATTCTTCTTCTCACCACTACTATTCGGCTTCTCTACAGCACTCTTCTCTTTATCATCAACCACCCTGCTGGTTCCACTACGTTCAGCCCTATCAAAGCCATATCTACGCCCACCACCATCAAATCTGGTGTTCTTATCGTTCAGCATGAGTTCAGCCCGTAATGCCATATTTTTAGCCTCACACATGCTCCTCAATACTGTGACCCCAATTTTATCTCTGATCTGCAACTTTAATCCATCAACATATCTAGCCACTTGTTGCCCCTCACTTTTTCTCAAATCATTGCGCTCAGCTAATTGCATAAATTCAGCAGTATATTCGTGAACGGTTCGCAACCCTTGGTGACATCGTTGGTACCGTTGGAAAAGTATATGTTCATAATCAGGGGAAAGAAACTTACCTTTCATTAGTTGCTTCATGTAGATCCATGTTCGCACGGGTTGTCTCCCTTCTCTCAACCGCATACTCTGCACTCTCTCCCACCAAGTAGAAGCACCACCCTTCAACCTACACGCCACCATTTTCACCCTACATTCTTCTGGCATATCCTTGTAATCAAAGAACCTCTCCACCTCCGCTAGCCAATCAAGAAATTCTTCGATATTAAACGTACCGTTGAAATAGGGAAGATCTACCCTTAGGTGGTAATCCCCTCCATCGGAGTGATCATAATTGCGGTACTCCCTTCGGTTTCTTCCTTCACCATAGCCACCCCTCATAGGTGGTTGCCTCCTCTCAAACCCCAAAGCCTCTTCCTCTGAATCAACATCAGATATCTGTACCCTCCGATTTGCACGGATGGTTCATTGATTGGAATATCATAATCTTTCGTGGCCTAGGTCGTCTTCCATCATCAATCCTACCCCTATTATTAGCGACCTCCATAGCATCAAATTGTCCGATCAAAGTCTCGACAAGCTGCTCTACCGCCTCAATCTTCGATCCATAACATTTATCTCCGTCCTTAGAACCGGTTGATCAGCCCCTTGGACTCCTGCATCATGAACACCGTCATGAGTGCGACCGCCGTCGACATCATTGCCAAAGACATCTTGCAGGAACTCACCTTGCTCTGATACCAATCTGATGCAGTGCGAAAGCGTTGGAATAAACAAGAATTCAATAACAACGACTGAACTCCAAGATAAATAATCACTCGCAAGCGATTCAGAGAAAACCTCTCTCAAGATGAATTTTTTAACTTTTGAATAAAATTGATCCCCGTCTCAAAAACCCTAAAACAACTATTTATAGTCTATAGGAAATAAAATAATTTAGGAAACTAAAATGCTATAGGAAATAAAATAATTTAGGAAACTAAAAGCTATAGGAAATAAAATAATTTAGGAAACTAAAAAGCTATAGGAAATAAAATAATTTAAGAAACTAAAAGCTATAGGAAATAAAATAATTTAGAAAACTAACTAGCCTTGCTCTCAAACAACTTCTCTTCGTCCTTGCTTCGGTTTGACTGCTTTTCGTATATCCAACTTGTCCATATATCTCATTGCAACCCTGTTTGCATCATTAGTATTAGCATTTGTTTAGTCTTACATTAATTAGTTAGATCTCATGTAGTTATACAAGATAAAGAGTTCAAATAATACTTTTGACTAGTCTTTTCTGGGTGAAATCCTAGTGTATTATAAAACCAAACAATTAGATTTGATATGGTAGTCTTTGAAATATTGGGTTTAATGATTCGTATATCTATTTAACTAAAGGATCAAAAAGTATGTTAGGCTGATAGTCTTTTATAAAGATAAAGTAGTGTTGCAACTTAGTCAAATTTAAGATATTTGATACTAGAATTTTGCTTATGTGATGTATATGGAGTTAGAATTTGAAGAAGTTAATTATTAAGGTACAAAAGAGACATTACAAGAGACTATGTTGTCGAACACTTAGTCCCACATTAACTCTATATTTGGTAGATCCTAGACACTTGTATAGGATTAAAATGCCCATACCTTTCTAGTTAACATTTCAGGCTAAGGTCTTAAATTATTACAAATAATATCAGAGTGGGTTCAGTCTATAGCCCATATGAACTAGATGACATTACAAATGAGGTCTTTTGGTCACAAGTTGATTGTTGTGTTTGTGATTATGATTAGATTGATTGGATTTGGATTTAAGTTCTGTTGCCCAATATAGCAACCCAAAAGGGGGGGGGGTGAATTGGGTTTCTCAAAAATTAACTAGACTATCTAGCAAGTATGTGCAATTAAATTTTCTTCACAAATAAACTAAGTGTAGTGCAGCGAAGATAATATGCAAGCAACATAATAATAGCACAACCAAACACAAGGATTTATAGTGGTTTGGTGCCAACCTGCACCTACATCCACTCCCTATGAACACCTTGGGTATTCCACTATTACTACTAGCCTACCTGGCTAGCAAACTTGTTTACAGGTACAAGCAATCAAGCCTTACACACTAGCCCTCCAAGCTAGTCTTCTTATTTATGGGCATAAGGGGCCTTACACTCTATCCTTCCGGGCTAGCACACTTGTTTATGGGCACAAGCAAGCCTTACAAGATTAAGCACAAGTAGAATGTTTGATACAAGATGTTCCTAATAAATGAGCAGATAATCAACAAGAAATACTTATCAAAATATTGAAGAATACTTCACAAGATGGCTTCTTCCTTTGAGCACACTAGAGCACCAATGAAGCCTTTGATTGAAGCTTGAATGCTCTTCAATAAGGGATGTTGGAGCTTTAATCATCACCGCAAGAATCAGAAGATAAATGAGCTCGAGTGGCTTTGAAACAATAAGTACAACTCTCCAATACACTTCTCTTACAAACAATAAATCTCTCTTTCAAATGATTCTTCTCACAAAGATTTTCAACAAGATTTTACTCTATTTTTCACATGATTTTTCACACTATTTTTCACTATTTTTCTCTTTCTTTTTCTTCTATTTTTTTCTCTTTTTTTTTTGCTCAAGAATAACTAATCAACAGCTCAATATATAATCAAAAATAAAAAATATAGCCATTACATTACCGTTGTGAAATGGAGAACAGAGAGAGAAGCCCCAATCGTGGAAATAATGGATAGAAAAAATTGAAGCAAGAGCCAGTAGCAAAATGTCGAAAATTCAACGGAGAGAGCATCATGATCCCTAAAACTAGCAGGCTAAGAAAAGTAGCATGCCAATATATAAAAATCAGTATTCCAAAATCCTCAAATCAGTTGTCCAATAACACATGAAAATAATGCAGCCGTTAGCATTAAGAAATCGGTATGCCAATTGAAAAGTTGGCATGCCAATTACCAAGAATCGACATTCCAATTTGGAGCAATAGAAAATCAGCTAGAGAGCATTGAAAAATTAGCATCCCAAATTGAAAAGTTGGCATTCCAAAATCCTTAAACCAGCAATCCAGTAAAAAAGTTGGCATTCCAACTTTTGAAACCAGCAGCAACCAGCCGAATGACTCACAAAATCAGCATGCCAAAAAGCAAACATTAGCATGCCAAAATATATGCACAGGGAGCCAATAGAGGCATGAATAAAATTAGCATGCCAAGAGCTGAAACTGACATTCCAATTTTTAGAACAAGGGACCAGCTGAATGGATCAAAAAAGGAACATGCCAACATATTAAGTATCAAGAAGCCAGCCATAACATATAAAATATAGGCAAGCTAAGCAAGCCAGCAGACATCCGACCGAAGGCAAACCTAAGGCTTTTAAATCTCAATCGCCCAACATAAAATTTTGGTCATCCAATAAATATTTAAAAAATAGTTTTAGCACTCATTCAACTCCAAAAAATATTCACGACACGTAGAGGCTTAATAAAACTTTATAGAATAAAGATTTGATTGCGAAGATTGTAAGAATGATTTGTAAAATAATTAAACCCAGTTTAAGACAATGCAAATATAATTAAACTTGAAAGTCATTTTGTCAAGTGAATCGTCCAAATATAAAACATATAAAAATCATCAGTGATTACAAAATTCAAGATCATTGAATAATAATTTAATCACTCCAAACCTTTTGAAAATAATTTAAATTGTAAAGCACATCCATAGAATTAATACATTACCTTTCATTTTACCTTTGATTTGAAGTAACACCATCTTATTGATGATTCATCTGAAATTCATTTAACTCAACCACAAGATCATTAGTATCATACTTATTTATTTTCTAATCATCAAAATCACTTAAGGCCAACAAGTTCATAGCCTAGCAAGAACATCAAGGCTTAAATGAGGAAAGCATGTGAGAGTTCATGTTGGCAAATGTTTAGTCCCATATTAGCTATATGTTAGGTAGACCTTGGATACTTGTACAGGATTAATAAGCCTAAATAATACCTTTCAGACCAGACTTATCAGATGAAATGATGTAGTTGAGCTGCCTTTCATATTAAATCTAATGTAGGTAAACCTGATAAAAATAACTACTAGTTTTGCATCAGTTTCTTAAGGGTCTTCTATTTAGTATTAACAATCATCCTAGAGAATTTATGGCCTCGTACCACTCAAGTAAGGAATTATTCAAACTAGAAAAAAAAAAAAGAACTTTCATAATTTTATAGCTCAATTCATTACTAATTTATTGATTCAATGGAATACACTAGGGCCTATTTATAGAGTAAAACTAGCTAAAAAAATCAAATTAGAATCAAAACACTCTCAAAAAAGAAAACTAGAATCATAGATTTATTCAACATTGATAAATAAGACTCCTAAAAAAATAGAACAAGTCTCCTAAAGAAATACTTATTGAAGTTTTCTTTTTTATCAAAATTCTTTTTATTCTTATATTTTTGGGTTGCATCAACTCTTTCTTACTTAAAGAATTCAGCTCTTGATGAATTGAAACTCGACTAAATTTGACCTTTATTCTTTTATGAATGAATACATCAATTTGGTGATCTTCTAGGACATGTTCTATCCCACCATTGTAACTTAGCACAAATTTCATATGATCATCTTTTACGTTTATTTAAACATAACTTGCGATGTAAATATGCTTTCTTTCTATGCCTCCATTGTGCTCCATCATATGTTTTCCTTGATGAATCTCTATCACATAAGTTTCCTTGATGAGCCTTCTTTCTAGAAATATCACAGTCTTTGATTTAAAGTATTGAAGGATATGAGAATCTCTAATTGTATCAATTCTTCTATCTTCTCTTTGTAAATTAGAAGAATGGCCCTTTGACTATTTATATCTTGTTCTTCCAAGCCTTATCATAGATCCTATGAGGGTATAATAGAATATGGCCAGTGCTCTTTGGAAGGACAACATGCCATGCTCCATCATAATAATTCTTGCACCATCTAAATGTAAGGAGACACTTCTACCTTACAGTAAGTGTAGAATTTTGAATCAAGTGTAGATTTTGAATCAAGAGACTTTGTAAAGCAATGAATGTTCTATGGTTTTTAAATTAAGTTGCTCTGTAAGATTCATGGATACGACATTTGTACTGTTTTCTCTATCAATAATCAATGAAACTATCCTTCCACAGCAATTTATAATTGGATGAAAGACTTGATTTCTGCACCAGTCTTCTTCTTCTTTTGATCTAATAAGTAGAACTATGATGGACACTTCAACATCTTCATTATCCTCCAACTGATAAGGAGAAGTTGCTGGCTCAGTAACTTCTTCATTAATAATAATATTATCCATCCAATATTCTAATTGTGTTATATGATCTTTCATGTTAAAGCCTCTAATAGTACTATTACTTGCATGTGTCATAGGTGGCAATACACATCAACATCCTATGTTGGTGAAGGTTACTACCAATTTGATGCTAGCAAACTTGGATTTGATACTAAATCTGATATAAGCAGATGTAAAAGACAATCCCGGGCGCTTTGACAGGTGAGGCTGCTTAATTATCAAACAAAAGCTCCCAAGATTAATAAGACATATACCATTACCATCCGTATAATGTTGGCCAGATTCAAATACAAGATTTGAACCAACAACAACGTTGTTCCCCCATTCAGCGTTAGAACTGCGACAAATTAATCGCCTGCACCCTTGGCATCTTTCATCACCACAGCAGTGACTTCTACCTCTGCACCACCGACTTCCTCATCCACAACCTTGGAGGGATGTTCAGACTTCGCCGCTTCCAATGGTTTAAAAGTATAAAACCTTGCGCAAATGATGAAGTAACCAAGATTAAGCACTTGTAATCCAGAGACAAGCCAATAATAGTAATCTAACTTCCCCCTATTGATGTTGTCCTGGAGCCAGTCACCCTTCTTCTTAGTATAATTGTGAACCAGAGTCACTAAAAAAGTTCCCATATAGTTCCCAATTGATACGGCGAGCCAGTACAGAGCCGCCGCTGTGCTTCGCATGCTCTCTGGAGCTTGATCATAGAGAAACTCCATGTGCCCCACTGACATGAAGGCTTCAGCCAGTCCATGAATGGCAAACTGAGGCATCAACCAGAAGACACTGATAGGCACAGTCGTCTTTTGCTTATCTAACAGCCCGTGATCGGAGGCAACCGCCTTTCGCTTTATCTCAACAAGAGCTGCAGCCATGGTGGCAAATATGGCAATGGCCAGGCCAATGCCCATGCGTTGGATGTATGTAATCCCCGAAGGCCTCCTGGTGATTCGTCGTGCTATTGGGACGAACACTTGGTCATAGAAAGCTAGGCCGAGTAGCATCGAGAGGGCTGAGAAGATGTTCATGGATGCTGGGGGGATTTGGAATCGGGCAGTGAGGTGGCGATCCATCGACCTTGCTTGTTGGATTGCGAATGTGTGGTTGTGCGAGTTTGCAGTCACCAGCAGGATTCCAACAGCCCAAATTGGGATCATTCTTATGATCGATTTAAACTCCTCAACACGGTGGACAGTTGATAGTCTCCAAAGCCTTGGCTGGCCTGAGCGTAGTATACGATCACCCTCCATAACGATGGCAGCTTGATCCAAGAATCTTTGTGTAAATAACAACATACATTTAGTTAAGCTAACNAGAAATATCCAAACTGAATAAGAGTTTCATTGAAGAACAAGTATATACAATGACATTACATCATGGAACTAAGTCCCATTCGCGCTACATGATCCTTGAAACCTTTTGGTGGCATGCCTTTAGTCAGAGGATCCGCGATCATCAATTCAGTGCTGATGTGTTCAATAACCACTTTCTTTTCTTTAACACGCTCTCTTATGGCTAAGTACTTAATGTCGATATGTTTACTACGACTACCACTCCTATTGTTCTTAGCCATAAAAAAGCAGTTGAATTATCACAGTACAATGTCAAGGGCCTCGAAATAGAGTCTACAACTTTAAGCCCAGATATGAAACTCTTCAACCATACACCGTGTGAGGTAGCTTCAAAACAAGAGACGAACTCAGCCTCCATAGTGGAAGTAGCAGTCAAGGTCTGCTTGGCACTCTTCCATGATACAGCTCCATCAGCTAACATAAACACGTAACCTGACGTTGATTTACGTGAATCAATACAGCCAGCAAAGTCTGCATCACTATATCCAATGACTTCCAACTTCTCAGTCCGTCTATACATGAGCATGTAATCCTTGGTTCCTTGAAGGTATCTCATAACCTTCTTTGCAGCCCGCCAGTGGTCAACACCTGGATTACTCTGATATCTCCCAAGCATTCCAACAACAAATGCAATGTCAGGCCTGGTACAAACCTGAGCATACATAAGGCTTCCAATAGCTGAAGCATATGGAATGGGTCTCATCTGTTCGCGTTCGAACTCATTTTTGGGACACTGATTCAAGCTGAATCTATCACCTTTCACAATGGGTGCTACACTCGGTGAACAATCTTTCATGCGAAACCTTTCTAGAACCTTGTTGATATAGGTCTCTTGAGACAAGCCCAAAATGCCTCTAGATCTATCTCTATGGATCTTTATGCCAATGACATAAGATGCCTCACCCATATCCTTCATATCAAAGTTCTTTGAGAGAAATTGTTTCACCTCATATAGCAAACCCTTGTCATTAGTCGCAAGCAAAATGTCATCCACATATAACACAAGAAAGCAAATCTTGCTCCCACTGACCTTTTGGTATATACAAACATCCATGATGTTTTCTTCAAAGCCAAATGAAGTAATAACATCATGAAATTTCAAATACCATTGTCGGGAGGCTTGCTTTAATCCATATATGGACTTATTCAGCTTACAAACTAAATTCTCACCACTACTAGAGGAAAATCCTTCTGGTTGTTTCATGTAAACCTCTTCCTCTAGATCACCATTGAGGAACGCCGTTTTCACATCCATCTGGTGTAACTCTAAATCAAAATGAGCCACCAATGCCATGATTACACGGAAGGAGTCCTTTTTAGATACAGGAGAAAAGGTCTCCGTGTAATCTATTCCTTCCCTCTGAGTAAATCCTTTGGCAACAAGTCTAGCCTTATGTCTCTCAATGTTGCCTTCTGAGTCTTTCTTAGTTTTAAAGACCCACTTACAACCAATGGCTTTTACACCATTAGGCAACTTGACAAGATCCCAGACTTTGTTAGATGCCATAGAATCCATCTCTTCTTTCATGGCTTTGTACCACAAGTCAGATACATTAGAACTCATGGCCAGTGAAAACGTTTCAGGATCATTTTCGGCTCCAATATTGTAGTCACATTCTTGCAGATACACAACATAATCACTAGGAATTGCTGGTCTCCTAGTCCTAGTAGACCTCCTCAATGTTGCCTCAACATTCTCCTGTGAAATAGGATCATGTTGCTCAACAGGTTGTTCAACAATTTCGGGTATTTGCTGAACTTCAAGGTCTACTGGATTTGGATCAGCAGTTTGTGGAATCTCTTGGACCTGTTGCTCAACATGTGCACGAACACAAGGCGCACTGTGAACTACAACAATCGGTCTACTACTTGAAGTGGAGCATTGAGCATCTTGATGACCCTTCCCAAGACCAAGGTCTTGAAAATGATCGCTCCCACTAATTAAGTCATTTTCAAGAAATTTTGCATTTCTTGATTCCACAAATCTAGTGCTATGAGAAGGACAATAAAATCTATATCCTTGGATCTTTCGGCATAACCAACAAAATATGCACTTAAGGTCCTCGGGTCCAACTTCCTTTCATGTGGATTATAAATCCTCACCTCAGCTGGGCAACCCCAGACGCGTACATGTCGCAAACTCGGTTTCCAACCTTTAAACAACTCAAAAGGTGTCTTTTGGACAACCTTGGTTGGAACCCGGTTTAATATGTACACCGCTGTCTTAAGGGCTTCAGTCCGAGGAAGTTTGGAGCTGGCAAGCATGCTCCTTACCATGTCCATTAATGTTCGGTTTCTTCTTTCAGCTACACCATTCTGATCTGGAGAACCAGGTAAGGTGTATTGGGCAACAATCCCACAATCTTGAAGAAACTTTGCAAATGGACCGGTAGCTTGTCCACTTTCAGTGTATCTTCCGTAGTATTCTCCTCTCCTATCAGATCTTACAATCTTGATTCGTTTGTCACATTGTTTCTCTACTTCAGCCTTAAAAATTTTGAAAGCATCAAGTGCCTCACTTTTGCTGTTCAATAAGTAGAGATACATGTAACGTGAATAATCATCAATAAAGGAGATGAAATACTTATTACGGTATGCATCTATATCAGGACTACAAATGTCTGTATGAATTATTTCTAACAATTGAGAACTCCTCTTTGCACCTTTCTTTGACTTGTTAGTCTGCTTACCTTTAATGCAGTCTACACAAGTACTAAAGTCAGTCCAATCAAGAGTACTAAGTACTCCATCATGTACCAACCTCTTGATTCTATCAATGGAGATATGACCTAATCTCCTGTGCCACAAATTAGACGAATTCTCATCAACGACACATCTTTTAATACCAACATGCATAGAAGAATAGTGATTGTTATTTTCTAAATTAAGATGAAAAAGACCATCAGACAGTGTACCACATCCAATAATCTCAGATCCATAAGAAATACTGAAAGATGAATCCGAAAATTTAAAGGAATATCCACAAGATACAAGTCTTGAAACAGAAACTAAATTCCTAGCAAAACCAGGAATATAAAATGTCTTTTCCAAACTTAAAATAAAACCACTATCTAAAACAAGTTTGCAAGTTCCAATGGCTTCCACATGTGATGACATCTTATTTCCAGAATAGATGCAGCATTCACTTCCCACTGGTTTCCGCAGGTCTTGCAATCCCTGCAAGGAGTTGGTAACATGGATTGAAGAACCAGAGTCAATCCACCATGTGTCTTGAGTAACATTAATCATGTTAGATTCATAACAGACAAAAGAGAGTTGAGTACCTTTCTTGTCAAGCCACTGTTTGAACTTGGCACAATCCTTCCTCAAATGCCCTTTCTTCTTGCAGAAGAAACATTTGGAACTTTTCTGAATGTCCCCTTTGGCAGGAATCTTGCCCTTGTTCTTTGCTTGAAATTTCTTTTTCTTTCCTGGTGTTGTCAAATTTACCTTCTCACCCTCTTCCACAGCAGTCTACCCTCCTCTTGAACACACATGGTCATAAGTTCATTAATTGACCATTTATCCTTATGTGTGTTATAAGAGATCTTAAATGGGGCATATTGTGGTGGTAGAGTGTTGAGAATGTAATGCACTAGAAAAGAGTCAGACATCTCAACTTCAAGTCTCTTCAATTGAGCCGCAATGTCCCTCATCCTCATAATGTGGTCACGTACACCGCGTATACCACTCAGTTTTATGGATGAGAACTGGTGAATTAGGGTGCTAGCTAAAGCCTTGTCTGAAGACACAAATTGATCATCGATCGCCTTCAGCAAGTCACGGACATTGTCATAATGCTCAAGGGAACCCCTGATGCCATCTGAGATCTTGGTCTTATGAACATTATTGAGAGACGATTAGATCGCTCCCATTTTTCATAAAGAACAGAATCTTCAGGGGGCGGTTCATCCTTCCTTATGGCGTAATCAATGTCCTTGCACCCTAGATGAAGGAGAGTTCTCTCCTTCCAAATTTTATAATTGTCCCCTCTGAGCTCAGGAACATCACAAATCATATCAGAGAAATTAACAGGCTGACAAACTGCAAAAATTAAATAACCATACTCATGTTACAAAAATTTGAAGCTCTTTAAACAATATGACATATCTACCAATGTAAAATACGTCAAAATATGAATCTACTGACATAAAACTTGCCTGTGGGCTGAAGTATTAATTCAATTAGATTCACATTTAAACTATATGATAAAATTATCAAATTATACCCTTAATTTCTAATCCCTGTGGGTAAATTAGAAAAATAATTTGACATTTTATCCTAATTAATTATATAAATATAACAAAATTTTTCTGTGGAATAAATTTTATTATATCCATATAATTAATTATAATTAATGTCTATTATTTATGTGATTTATTAACTTTATTATACAATTTTATAATTAAGGATGCTGTGGCTACTCCTCAATTATTTAATTGTATTTATCACTTAGACATTATTTAAATTTTATGCTCAATTATGTCACTTAAGATGCATGCATAATTCACAAAATTTACACACACAAATTCTAAATATAATTGAACATAAATATGATAGGCTCATGGCCCATCACTTAATGAACGAGCCAACAGCCCGTCATCCTCACCCAATTTCAATAGTTTAATTTAACCAAAATATCTCAATCACCTCAAAATTTTCGAATCAGATGTGTTCAAACTGCTGCAACCCAGCCTGCTACAGTTCAGATTATGTGCACGGCCCAGTCTTACTGTTGGCTCAGACAACAAAGCCAATCAAATGCTGGATCAATCTAATTGAATCAGATGTCTGTTGGACCAGGGCCTGGCCCAGAACGCTGGGCCAGCGCCTGGCCCACCCAGGCGCTACCAGCGCCTGTTGTCCACGCCACTGGTTGGGCGCTGGCAGGCAGCCAGCGCCCAGCCAGGGCGCTGGCAGGCAGCCACGCCTGGGCGCTGGATTACAGCCAGCGCCTGGCGCTGGTTGGGCGCTGGCAGACAGCCAACGCCCAGCCAGGGCGCTGGCTGACAGCCAGGGTGCTGGCTGACAGCCAGCGCCTGGGCGCTGGATTACAGCCAGCGCCTGGGTGCTGGCTTAAATATATTTATTTATTTATTTTTTTTTTTTAAGATGGGCGCTGGCAGTCACCCAGCGCCCAGCCAGCGCCCAGTCACGGGCGCTGGCATCCAAAAAATTTTTTTTTTTTTTATTATTAATAAGATGGGCGCTGGCAGTCACCCAGCGCCCAGCCAGCGCCCAGCCACGGGCGCTGGCATCCAAATTTTTTTTTTTTTTTTTACTGTCACGTTTTCAGAAAAAAAAAAAATATTTTCATCCGTCCTTATCCCGTGTGCACATATCCGAAGCAAGGAAACCATGCTTCCTCTTTTTATGATGATTTGATTATGAGATGTTTGGATTTATCTTTATTCAAACTATATCCAAAAGAATGAGTGAACAGATAAATGCATGCTTTATCCAAAAGAATGAGTGAACAGATAAATGCATGCTTTATCCAAAAGAATGAGTAAACAGATAAATGCATACTTTATCCAAAAGAATGAGTAAATAGATAAATGCATGCTTCATGGCATAAGACTTATCGATCAATCTATTAACTCTCCGGTACGCAGGTAGTTGGGTCAAAGGCACCAAGGTACTACAGCAGCCTCCCTTATTGGTGCGTCCCTAATATCCCTACCGTACGCCCGTTGGGTAAATAATCCAGGGTACTACCAGTAGCCTCCCCTTTGGACTATCCCTAAAATGAGAGAAATAGAAATCAAGAACGTCTTGCCCCCTCTTTATTTTTGATCAGGATAAAATTTTAAATATATATTTTCTAATATTTAAAACAAAATCCAACATAAAGATCTAATATTTAAAACAAAATCCAACATAAAGAAGAGCCCAAAAGCAGAAAGCATTCGGCCAAAACGAGACAGAGGCGTAAGGGCTCTGATACCAAATGTAAAAACTTACCAGTAACGTGCCTAATGTGATTTAGATCAACATTGCACTTCAAAATAAAGTAAAGCAGCGGAAATAGTGTTGAGGATTACCTCCCGCCATCGTTCCGGCCTCGGAATAAAATAAAAGGAAGAAGCTTTGAATTCTGGTTCTTCTGGTCCTTTCTCTACCCAGATCGATGGTGTGTGGTTTTTCTCATATCGTAGAGCAGGTACCAGGGACCATTTTTATATACACAAACCCTCCAGAAATTTCTGCCATCATAGAGATTTCTGGAGTACGTTATGGGCGATGGTTACGGAGTCGCAAACTCACTCCCGCTGTTTTGCACGTTCAAAATTCAAAATACATAAACCACAAAATCAGGAGTTGGTTATTCCCTGGCCAGTAGGAATCTAAATTAACCAACACAATCATCAATTAGGAAAGCTAATAATCAAATAGTACAAAATTTTATAAGAAAAATGTATAAAAATAATAATAAAAAAAAGATCTCGATCAGCTCGCTTTTCGTCTCTTAATGAAAATATTGAACAATTAAGGACGTTCCTCACTAAAGAAAAAGCTAAGATTTTATATTAATTTCTATGAAAGACCCATGCGTACTGTCATGCATGATATCATTCCGATTCCTTTTCCACAAGGAACATTAGCTCGCAGAATGGCTTAAACAGTGACTGGGTGGGAGAAAGGATTCCTTTGGAGAAAATATGGCCGTGGTGGGGGGCTCGGACAACTACTGAAGGACGTGAGGGCTTGTAAATATGTAGACATCGTGAAAAAGGTGAAGGGAATTAACCTGGGTGCTTTTCTTTTGCGATTTCTTTTGCGATTCCTCTCTGGTTTTGGTTGTACAAATACAAGAGAAAAAGGGGTATAATTAAGCTTATGATCTCAGGAATACGTTTAGCTTGTGGGTTGCATTCTTCTCTGGTTCTCTTGATATTTATCGAGTGTTCTGCCAATCACAATTTAAATCGATGGGTCCTTCCTATATTTCATGTTGCACTTCTCACGAGATAAAATCTTTGGCCACTGATCTGGTAAGCAAATTATAGCCTTTGACAAATATTGTGCGGTTGCACTGAGCACAGCAGCTCGACGGTTGGATCTTCTTAGGGTTGGCAAACGAGCATCCATATTTTTGCGGCGGAAGGAAGCATATTTTTCTCAAAAAAAAAAAAAAAAACACTAGAGGCCAATCTATAATGTGGGGCCTGCTTTTGATTCTTCATATCGCGGATGGTCATCGTCAATATTGGTAGCGTAGCCGTGCCAAAAGTGATAGCATATGAGTCTATGAATCCTTATGTTTAGGAGGAGTTTATGAATGATTTTGTAGATTGTGCTTGCACCCTTCCATTGTCATGTCTATGTTACCTTTGAAATTCTCGAAGCATGCATGAGATTGAAATCTACGTTTCTCTAGCATCAGCTTTCCAAACTGAGCTTTTCTGCCGTTTGGTGGATGGAGGAGTATACAGGACCAACCAACGGAACAAACATTTCTATGGACAAGACCGCCACTATTTTTCTCGTCAAAATGAAATTTCGAAGGCTAAACCAGAGGGACAAGTTCTATAACATATCACTTACCATTCATCACGTCTTTTCATGGAGAGCAACGCCCGTGGCATCGTGCATGCGCTGTGCTCTAACCATGCGCTGTGCTCTAAAGGCTGGCCTAGCTAGTCTCAATATTAAGTTATTCTTTTATATTATTATCATTGCTGCTGTTGTTGTTAATTTTATTTTTATTTTTTGTTGTTGAGATTTTTGGATGGGCAAATGGATGGGAGAGCTAGAACTCATCAACAACCTTGAGTAATTAGCTCTTTCGGGTTGGATATATATTGTTTAAAATAATTGCATTGCAGACAACTATATATGGGCATCACGTACGTAGTGGTCCTACCAACCAAATACACCAATGACCCATGCATGCCATGAAAGCCAACCTTGAGAGAGATCGAACAAAATCGATCGATGATCATATGCTGGCATATATATGTAAAATAATAGAACTAGCCAATTATGAACACCTCCTTAAAAGAAAACGCCTGCATCCACACAATAAAACATTACTGTGACGACCCACTACTAGATTGCCAATTAGCTGAGGATGCTAGCTTTTGACTTCTTGGAAGGAATTGAAAGAATAAGCGAAGTGAGAAGAGTGCACACGGCACCATCACTGGTTGCCATTCCTAGCTACTCTCATCTCTCATGCATGACCAAGTGATGGCACGCGTCTGTTTAAATTAAATTATCGGCGAACTCTTTTTATATAGAGTTGGAGCGAATATAAAGGACGTTGGGCTGGCGGATAAACCTAGCTAGCTAATAAGAAATTATATATAGAAATCAAAGCAAAGTGGTAAGAAAAGTATACAAAAAATACCATATAATAACACATTTGTGAAAAAAAATTAATTGATAAAAAATTTATATGACAAAATGGCTCTGAAAGTATTTTTTTTATATTTGATTGAAAGTAATTTTTAATTTAACTATAATACCTTTAGAACAATGATTGCATGAAAATTAATATAATATAATAAAACATAATATACGATATTATATTAGAAATATTTTTTCTGATATATATATATATTGTATTATTATGTTATGCTATATTATATATATATATTATAATATATATAAATATAATAGAGGTAGTTTTGAACTTTTCATCTTAAAAATTTTTTAGTTAGATGAAAAAGAGAAAATACTATATCTTTCTCGTAGGTAAACCTTTTTGGTGAAGCCTGAGAAATGACTATACTTTTTTTTTGCACATTAATAATTTTAAGGCTTCAATTATTATTTTTTATTTTTGTTTAGAAATAGAATCTCAATCCCAATCTCATTTCTGTCATCCATCTCTGTTATATGCCTTTCAAGTTATCATTGGCTACGACATCATAAAAAAAAGGAGAAAAAGTTAAAGGCATAGTAAAATGCAATTAATTTTAAAATATCATAAACTAAACCAAAGGATAGAGTATTTAATAATTTATTAATTTGAAAACAATAAAATAAGCACCGGTGTCACCGCTGCACGAGATGGGACATCTCATAAGGGAAGGCCTCCATGGAATTTTATAGTCTCATGTGACAGATATTCTACGTTCATGGGTCTCACGGGCCACATAGTTCACGTCATGCTCAGGGATGTGCATTTTTTCTGTCTATTTTTTTATTAGGTGGACAAGAAGGATAAATTAATGTATAGATATAATGATGAAATAATAGTATTGCACTGAGTTAATGGCCGGTAATTTTTTTATAACAAACCTAAGAATTTTATTTAATTAATAAAAAAATTCTTAATAATCAAAATAGAGAAATAACTCCTCTAAAAATCAAAAAGAAAGAAGAAAATTAAAAACATGGAAAAGATAGATAAAAATTTCATAAATTTCATCACAAATTTCTCGTTTCGAAATATTTTGGATTACTGTAAAATTTTTGAAACTCCAATAAGGAAACAACTAAAAAATTAACGAGGCTAGATAAAATAATAAAAATAAAAAATGTATGAATATAGAAAATTAAAAACATAATAAAGATAGTTAAAAATAGTAAAGAAACTCCATAAACAATGCTGACAGCAAAAGAATTTAACCATGCATAATTAACTACTTATGAATAAATCACAATTTATAATAATACAGAGAATCAAGGTCGAGAACTACTCTAGAATTTAACACATTCAGTGTTTCATAAATCTCTCTCTCACGCACAACTCAGTACCAAGTATTGTCACGAATAAAAAGGATTATTTTGCTCCAGTTAATTACATTTTGCAATATATATATGTGCATACTATTTATCAAGACATGTAATAGCAATCTTACTATTTTTAGATAAAAAGAATTTGCTGAACATCTTAGGACGTTTCCTCGACCTCTCTATTTGGAGAAACCAATCAACGATTTTGGCTAAACACATTCCAAGAAGAAGCTGACTTTTCTTTTTTTTGGAGTGAAAAAGCTTGATGCTTTTTTTTTAAAAAAAAATAGTGATTGCAGTTATTGAGGGACAACACATAGCACATAATCAATTAAAACTTTGGCATGAAAATTAATCATGATGATTCATTGGACATATAAGTGGCTCCACTTAGTACTTGAGATAACATTGAGATGGCTAGTGCCATCACACTAGTCTCATATCGTTTTATTGGATCATCATCACAAGAGTGGCTAAGACAGCTATAGAGGGCTCTTTTGACTTAATCAACCTTTTCTGTCACTTGGTGGAGGGGGCGATTGATTGTTCTGTCCTGGATTTGGAGCGGGCTTGATATAGTCAACACTAGCGTCTAGGACTACATCTCCTGTTCCATTATATGTCATTCAAATATAAGAAAGAAATTAAGTATTTAGCTAAATATAAAACTATTTGATTAACAAAAACATGTTCCTTGAATCATTTGGCTTACCATTGTCCACCACCATATTATTGAAGAATGGAAGGTTTCGAGGGTCATTCCTCAGGTTTTGCAATGAAGCAGCATTGTCAATATCGGATTCTCTAACCACATCTTCTCCTAGTCCATTATAACCATTCAAATATGAGATAGGAGTTTAAAATTTTGTTAAGCATGAAATCGTATGTTTACCAAATGCATATGCTTAATGCTCCTTATTCTCCCTACCATTGTTCTAAAGCTTAGTAGGTTGACATGCAAATAATGTTTGAGTCAAGAACATATGATGAATCGCTATTATACATAGTTTAGAAGTTGATGGTCATTTAATCGCTAAGAAGTTCATATATCGATGTGCTTATACATATGACAAAATAAGTAGCAAAGCTATTAGTTACCTGAGGAAAGGAGAATTTTCCTAGCACTAGAAATTGTGATCAAGTAGGCTAAAAAGAAGAGCCACAAAATATGAAGGGAGTGCGAAGTTGAACCCATTTCCGCTTCAACTCTCTTTGTCTATGGAGTAGAAGTCAAGCACCATCGATATATAAAGAACATGGACATTAGTATCAAATGAAAATATGTACATGGTATGTTTTTGACTTGATTAAAATTTGCATGCAACTCTATTATCCTGCATTAAATAAAAATACGTACATGGTATTTTTTTGATTTGCTTAAAATTTGCATGCAACTTTATTCTCTTTTGGAGAGAAATATGGCCTATCTTTGGTGATAAAAATATTTATAAATATATTGATTGATTTGTTTAAGATTTGTATACAGCTTTATTCTCTTTTGGAGAGATACATGGCCTATCTTTGGTGATAAAAATATCTATAAATATATTGATTGATTTGTTTAAGATTCTCCTTTAAAGAGATACATGGTATATCTTTGGTGATGAAACTATCTATAAATATATTGATTGATTTGCTTAAGATTTGCAAGCAACTCTATTCTCCTTTGGAGGGATACATGGCCTATCTTTGGTGATAAAAATTTCTATAAGATATATGGATTGATTGGATTAAGATTTGTATGCAACTCTATTCTCCTTTGGAGGGACACATAGCTTGTCTCTATAATAAGATAATTATTAAAAATACCCTCACATCCTTATTTTAGATTTTTCCTTAATCAAAAATATTTCCCCTTGTTTTGAACAAAAAAAAAGTTTCAAGCAATTAGTAATATGGATGGAAAAATATATTTTCGCACAAATAGTGCAACCCAATTAAGTTTTATTAATGCATGTCTTAAAAGCTATTTGCGTGTAATTATAGACATAATTAAATTAATTAATGGACTTTTGATTTTCATGATCACCACATATGGGAAGAGGTGTGAACTAGGCTGACTATAATAAAGAACATTTGTAGCAACGAATTTTTAATTTTGCTTAATAGCATCCACCAATATATGTACATTTTTAAAAAATCTTAAAAAGATCTAATAATTGTTCATGACTATTACTAAAAGTTTATATATGGAAATGGTATTTAATAATTATTGTAAAGATCCTTCATCCAAAGAGATATCATCACAATCTAGAAATGTGGTAATATCTTATTAAGCAAAGGTTTGTTGTTAACAAAAATTCAAGAGAATTCTCAAAAAAAAAAGGAAAGTCCAACAATAAAAAATTAGACATTAGACTATTAGCATATTTAAACAAGGAAAAGTAAAAGTAAGGAAAAAAAATCATTGACAAAAAGAAGCAAATATTATTCGTATTCATCAAAACTAGAAATAGAAAGACCAAAATCATATAATAACTTACCATTGGAGATATATAAAGCAATTGGAGGGCATATAATTAATCAATAGTGCCTAGGAGACCTTAGAAGGGAGCTTATAGAAGGCATGCGTTATATGCAATTAAAACTAAGATGGGCTTTCTTAGATCGAAAGATATCCCCATCCACTATCTAAAGGACACGTAGCACCACCTGCCGATAGTTTACATTCGAACCCCTTTAGTGTTATTTAGGACAGCATTGAAATGTTATTTCCTTCTATACAAATGTTCAAACAATAAAATTACTTAGTTTATGTAGCTTAGGAGTCATTTTCTTATTCTTTTCATTCTCTAAGGGCAACTAAATGTCCCTATCTTTGTAAGGTATCTTGAAGCTTGTAAATGCATACTATTGTACTCAATTTTGATAATTTAGAAATTGATAAAAATTCTTTCTTTATTGGTTTCACTCTTGTGTTCCTTTTTTGCATGGTAAAATTTGAATGACCTTGATAGATTTTAGGAAAAATAATGTAGCTAACTGGTTGAGTCCTCAGTTGGGAGAGCACCTCAAAAGCATCAATTTGGTAGTCTTCGGCAACAATGAGCCCTCTTGATAAAAAGGCAAGAACTATTAACCAGTTCTCTTCTTTCTTTTAGTGTATAGATGTAGATCCCTTTTGTTTCTTAGTTTTGAAATTGATAATTAGTTGCAAAATTTGAGGTCTAGATTTAATTCCATTGTATATTTTTGTTTAATCTTTCACTTGGTAACTCTCAAGTTTTTACTAGGCTCTCAAGCCTACATCAACAATTTCTAGAATCAAAAAGAGATATTTGGTAAATAATTTATGCTTCGAGACCTTGATTATATTTTGTTGCAAGCAACCTTATAAGTTAGGATTCATGTTTTGTTAAGCATTTTAATTTCTAGTTTACTTTGAATTCCTACTTGGTAAAAAAATATTTGTTGCTTTAAAAAAATTATTTGCTTCAAAATTGTAATTTCATTTCCCAGTAGAATAAGATAAAATACTTTGAGTTGAACTCTACTCTTCTTATTATTAACTTCTAATTTAATTGTAGGGTGCATTTAGATCTTCTACCCTACTCCTCAGAAATAATATGATTACATCGTCTCATGGCACTCATAATGAGATCTAATACGAACTATGCATGACAAGTGATGAACTTAATTAGATATAATCAAATAACCATTTTCTAATCACATTAAAAGTAGTAGTGTTTTTCCGTGCATCCATGCACATCTCAGAACTAATAGTTATCAGAAAAAAATCAGTCCACGGAATAAAAAATTGAAAATAAACTCAGAACAGCGATCATATCCTTCATAGCATGATTGTGATGTCAATTTAAGAGGCTTTTGTTAATTAATGTGGTTAGCACCAACTTTGATTCTTCTTCCAACGAAAGCACAAGTGATTTCATCTAAAAACCAAACTGTTATTCAGATTCTAGCAAAAATATTGCTAGTTGCTATGACTGCACGGATTTCTCTGCATGCAGCCTGCAATACCATCAGCCTATAAAAATAAAATTTTTATAACATCAACTAGCCCTGATCAAATTCAAGTAACACACAGAGCATATAACAATTTACTATGAATTTTTTATTTAATTAATCACTACCTTTATGCATTTTTCCTAACACTAAGATCCAATCTTGAACTCAAAACCTAGTCTCTTGTATCTGTGATATCCGACTATCCTGAAACCTTATCCAGGGCCAAATAATACTAATAGCTCAACTAAAGATGAGCTACAAGAAAGATTGGCCAAAGATGAGCTATATGATAGCTTAGCCATAGTTGAGCTACATGATTAAGGTCAAGTCACACTTGACCCCGATTCAATCCAATTTTATATTCAAATATTGATTTTGGATATGGATTCAATCTATTTGCCGATTGTGTCAAGTCTATGAAAGATATTTTAGACCCAACGAGTTATTTGAGTCTATTCGGATGCAACTCAAAATATCGTATTGAGTCAAACATCTAACTATTATTTTACTAGTAATCAATAATCAAATATAGATCTACTAATGAAATTAAAAAGAATCAACTTAAACTTAATTTTTATTCAAAAACTCTTAATTCTATCTAAGTAAATCATTATCATTAAATTTATAAAGTATAATATTTAAAATATGTATTGATATACTTAAATACATTATAAATAAGAATCAATCAAAATAAATAATAAAATATAAAGATTTAGATAAAATTAGAGAGAAAACATAGGAGGAAATCTAGTAGTTAAGATGGTAAGAAGAATTAGTTTAAATTATAGTCTATTCAATGAATTTATAAAGTTAATTGGAATAAAGAAAAATAAGATTTATATAATCAAGGGTTATGAATTGGAATAAATTGGGTTCAAGTTCAAACCAGGTTGGATCAAAAAAACATGAGACTCAGACTCAACCCGAAATTTGGATTGAGTCCAATTTTTATACCTAACCCAACCTATGGATTATATAGCCCAAAAGGGTAAAAATAAAAGAACTTTGACTTTTAAGAAAACTTTATTATGGAGTCTTATTTTCATCCTACACTTTGGCTTTTATAGAAACTTTATTAAGAGTGTCCTTAAGAGTCTTAAGTTTGTTTTAATCTTTATAGGAGACTTATTCTATTCTCTTTAGAAGTCCTCTATTATACTCTTTTAGGAGTTTTATTTTTGTCAGTATCAATTTATGGGCTAGTTTTGCTCCATAAATAGACTCCTAATGCATTTTATTTAATCAATGAATTTCAATTATAAAGTTTTAAGAGATTGTTCTCTTATTTTGAATGGTGCAAGGGCACAATTTTTTCCTAAAAAGGTCAAAGGTGATTATTTAAAGACACTTAAAGAGCTGGTTCAAGACTAATGGACAACTCCATCAGATTTGCTTGTATCAACATATTTCTAAATATGGATTGGGTTAGCTCTAATCAGGTTAAGATCGAATTAGATTGCAAGTGTAACTCATTTGCATCCTTATATATGATAGCTCAACTAGGTCAAAGATTAGCTACCTAATAGCTCGATAAACATAAGTTTCCTGATAGCTTAGACAAAGACGAGCTATCTGATGGTCCAATCAAAGGGTAGTTACTAGACAACATGATAAAAAATAAATGGCATGATAGCTATCATATAAGAAAATTGCTTTTTCCTGACAGTCAATGTTGTCACATATGATAAAAATCTTATCACTAAATATTTATTGTGATAACAAAAAGTTATCACAAGGTTGTCACATATACCTCGGTCTTTGAAAGCCTTCTTCTATGACAACATTTGTTGTCACATATAATTAATTTTTTATAATAACAATTATCATCATAAATAAATATTTTGGTGACAAGATATCTTACCGCAAAAAATTTTAAAGTAGTCGCAAATACTATAATTTGTGGCTATATTTGTTGTCATTAAAACATTAATTATATATGACAACTTTATTTATCATCATATAAAAATAGAATAGCAACCACAATATATTGTCACCCATGTCATAAGGATCATCATCTATAGCATAATTTGTGACTACTTTTATTATCACACAAATTGTGTTTTAGGTGACAACTTCATTTATCGTTGTTGAAAAGTGATTTAGTCATGACTTTTATGGTCATTGATATCATAAGGATTATTACCTATATTATAATTCATGACTATTCTTATTCATATTATCGGACAAACTTAATTGTGGTGATAAATAAATTTATTATGATAAAAAATGGTTTAGTGAAGAATATTATAATAATCAAAAGAGATACTGCAGCTACCTTTTACGTTAGGATGGCATTATAATAATCACATGCTTTTGCTGGATGCATTAGGAATTGGCTCTGAATTAAACAAATTTAAAGTGTCCTTTGTCTTTCAACATTTAACTCTATCTTTACGTCGACATCCATTACACATTTGTCGAACCCATCTTTCAGCAATTATCCATCTCAAGTTCTGCTCCCCATCTAATCACTCTCCTATTCTAACTTTTGATGTTAGGCAGCATGGGAACGACTTTGTGCACCGTTCCGGTGCACAAACGCGTGCACCGGGCACGCTATTAGCCACGCGCTCATGTAGGTATGCATGTCGTGGCCCAATAAGCCATGATGCGCTTCACACGCACGCCTGCATGGGAACGCAGTCAATAGATATGCTCGATGCGCACTTTCTGCACCGAAGATGATGCAGGAAGACTTTTTCTAGGTAGAATTATAGCCATCAATCAAACATCATTTACGCTAATGCCTTCATCTTCGTGTACAGGTGAGAAAAGGGCCATCAGGAAGAACAAGGCAGAAGAAGTGCTCTTGGGGAAAAGGGTTTAATTTTTTTAATTTTTAATTTTTTTAGGGTATCCTTTATGGTGAAAATAATATATTTGAAAGATTATAGAAAAAATTTGTCACGTATCAATTGGACACATGTTGCAGCTGCACATCCTTTATGATGTGAAATTAAAGAATATGCAAGGCTTATTTTTTTCATCAATTTTTACAACACAACATGCCATTATAAATATGTAAAACAAAAGAATAGTTCAATGTAATAATAAAATTATTCAATTACAACTCTTTTATACTTGTAATAACCTAGAACTTCATCAAAAATAATTCACCAAGAAGACATTATTTGGATTACTTGATTCTGTATAAGTACCTAAAATTTCTCTAGTACATAGTCAACATGAGACTAAACACATTAGTATGAGATTTCACATACTCGCTCCTTCAATTCAACTCCTGACATCCTCATCATGCTAAGGTTTCATATTCAAATTTGTATTCAAATCTAATTATAAATATATAAAGCCCATCTGCAATGTTCATTAATCAACATGAGCCACTGATTGCATTGCTCTGATACCATTTATAATAACAAAGGATCTAATCTAGAGAAGCTAGCCAAAAAAATATTATTTAAGCTCCTTGTTCTTATATAAGTGCCCAAGATCTTTTTAGTATATAGCCAATGTAGGACTAAATACTCATCAGCATAAGCTTTTACAATACTTTCGGCACTAAAAATAATCTGATTATTCTAGAGTACTCATATATTCACTATCATCCCTTCATATCCTAGTCTTATTCATTCTGTGGCCCTGAAAAGATAAGTAAAATATTATATAAGTTCGCAGCTTAGTAAGTAACCTCTATCTCTTATTGATCAAACATATCAAGTATACATATGAATTTTCATATTATAAATTTATCAATCACATAATTGTATTTACCAAGTTTAGAGTATAATTTTACAAAAGTAAGCATGCCAAAATATTACATCTATTTTTAAAACATACAATGCATCAATTCAGAAAACTCTACCTTTTTAACTCTCTCTATTTGCTACAATTATGACCATGACTAACCTTATGATAAGGTTGATATAAACTAGCGCTTGACTAAACTTATCGATAACCTCGTTGACTAGAGCCATTTTGGTGCATTCTTCTTGAGGATCATTCAAAACAACTTTAGATAAGGTAACATTACTTATCTTATACTGCTTTGCAACCTAGTCATTAAAGACAGCAATCTTGAATAGGGTGACTGACTAGTCTATGGTAAGGGCAATAATTAGAATCATTAGTCTTATTAACTTCTTTAGGATGCTTGGGCTTTAGGAGTTGCACACTATTCTTTAGGGCATCTTGAATATCTTTATGGCTATATATTTTCAAGAGGAGCACATTTTATTTCTCCTTTGACCGAGGGATAGTGGGTAGGAATTATTTCTCATGCCCCTCAAGATGAGCTTGGCCAATACAGTTTTTGCATTTAAGAGATAGCCTTCTGGTGCTTTTGGACAAAGTTAATCAACCCAGTTTACTTTTTTTTCTTTTTTCCTTTATCCTTCTTTGGCTTCAAACATTAGATGATGGATAAGACTTAAGGGCTCATCCCCTCAAATAACGAGAATTGGGTTATCCTTTTATGAAAAACTTCGGATGGTGGGCAAGTGGGAGGCTTCATTACTCATTAGAATCATGATTATATAAAATATCTTTTTTTATGAAAATCTTTTCATACAAAACCTTTTAAGAAATAACCAATATTAATTATAATAATTTTATAAAAATATTTTATGTTCAAGACAACTCAAATTATTGCCAACACACTAGGTTTTGTAAGTCTAACTATTTCTCTATCTTAAATGGATGGTATCACCACTCAAAATATTGCCAACCTAGTAAACTATTGTTCTCCTTTTAAGGGCATAGTTCATATAAGTTCCTATGTTTTATTTTAATAATAATAGTTCAATCTTTATCTTTTGCATCTTGTACAAAAAAATACTTGAAGAGCTTGAGAAGAAAAAATGAATGGATCATCCTTCAATAAGACACCAGTATGTATCAACCTTGTAAAATTTACAAGTGTAAATCCATTTGCATCTTTTTTCAAACCCCTTGATGAGTTTATATCTACCCAATCACATTTAAATAATATGACTTGAAAGGCTTCATAGTAATCTAACTCATAAATATCTTTTAGTGCACCATAATAAGTTTTTTCATCTGCTTCCACCATAACACCGCTATTCTGTGTTTTTCTAAATTTCTCATAATCTTTTGTATGAAATTTAAAACCATTGATTATGAAACCATTATATCTATTGACAACTTTGTTAGGTCCTCGAGCTAGGGCTATTAATTCAATTGACAAATTTCTCTCCATCATCGTTGATACCTAAAAAATAATAAGAAATGTTAATAGGTTATTTGATGTTAAATCAATCCATGTATTCTCCAAGTATATGTCAAACCTATTTTGAAAGCCATGTAGGAAATAACTCGACTAACCATCGATGCTCAATCATTGGATTAGGTCAAGTGCTATGATTATCTTGTCATTGAGACAATAAAAATTCACTGCATAAAATGTATTTTGTTCATTTAGAACAAAAAAGAAGATATGATATCTTAATCTTGAAATGCAATAAATCATACTAACCTACGATAGTCAGATATCATTTCACTATGGAGTAACACATAACGATGTGCTTGTGCCATTGATTTATGATCCAATACAATAGTTTCAGTTTTTTTTATTACTCTACCTACAGTTGAAAACTTATACAATTCTGCATTATCAATGAAATCACCATACCATTGAGGTCTATTAAACACTGTCTCCACACCTTGAAGATATCTTGAATAAAATGTCAAACACTCTTTAACAATATATCCTTTCGCAATCGAACCCTCTGGATAGGCTCTATTTCGTACATAATCTTTCAATCGCATAAGGTACCTACAAGATAAATAAATTTCTAAACATAGCATAATGATGATGCTACTTTTAGTAAAAATTATGGTATATCGGTCATTAGGATACATCAGACTATAGTGTACCTTTCAATATGATACATCCATCTATAATGTACCGGTCCATCAAGCTTGACTTTCGAAGCTAAGTGAATGAGTAGATATACCATAATAGTAAAAAATCTAGGAGGAAAACTCTTTTTCATCTGACAAAGTGTAATGGTGACATCAGACTCCAACTGATCAATCTCTCAAGGATTAATAACTTTAGAACATAATGCCTTAAAGAATGATGATAGCCAAATTATAACTGTAAGAACTTGTTTAGGCACTGATGATCTTGAAGCTATTGGTAAGATATCTTGCATCAATATGTGACCATCATGACTTTTGAGATTAAAATTTTTTATATCTTTAAGATGCACACACCTTAAAATGTTTGATGCATATCCATCAGGTACTTTAATATTTTTTAATACTGTATGAAAATTATTTTTTTTCATGAGGAAACATTGTATAAGATGTAGAAGGCAAATAAATTCTATCATTAGCAAGCATTATGGGATGAAGCTTCGGTCGGATATCCAATTCTTTTAAATCCAATCGTACCTTCATGTTATCTTTGGTCTTTCCATCAAGATTTAATAATGTTTCAAGTAGATTATCACAACATTCTTTTCTATGTGCATGACATCAAGATTATGTCGAATCAGATTATGTTCCCAATAAGGTAAGTTAAAAAAGATACTTCTTTTCTTCCATATATGTTTGATAGGCTGATTTGTGGATGCTATCTGTACATCTTCCTTATTTTTTTAAAAAAAATTATCTGGATCTTCAAATACCTGTGCATCCATACTACCAATTGTCACTTCTTCTTGATCATTCCTTCCTCTTTTTTTAGAAGACTTTGAGAATTTACCATATATGTAACTTATGGAATCAATTTGCATACGAACATTAGTTCTAGACGGTGGAATAGGTGCACATCCCAATTCTATGGTACCATCAAATAAATCTTTCTGAAAATGAAATGGATGATTTGGTTCTAACCATCGGCGATGTCCCATATAATAAAATTTTTCTCCATGTTTTAACCAAATTGAATGTGTCGAATATGCACAACAAGAACATGCAACCCTTTCCTTTGTACTCCAGCCAAATAAATTGGCAGATGCTGGAAAATCATTAATAGTTCACAACAAAGCTGCCCGTAGTTTAAATGTTTCACCATTTGAAGCATCAATTGCATCGACATCTTTCCATAACTATTTCAATTTCTCTATTAAAGGCTATAGAAAAATATCAATATCATTTCCTAGACCCTCATCACCTAAATAACCATTAACAAGATAAGTGAGGATTGCTTCATACATAACCATAGTGGTAAATTATATGGTATTAGAACAACTGACCAAGTCCTATATAGAATTTAGAGTCTGAAAAGGATTGAAGCCATTTGAAGCTAAACCCAAACGAACATTATGAATACCAGAGGCAAAATAAGAATGCCTAGCATCAAATTCTTTCCATGCTAAACTATTTGCTGGATGTCTCAATATTCAATCCTCCGCACGCCCTTCATCATGCCATCTCATTAATGAAGCTATTTTCAATGATGAATATAATCTTTTCAATCAAGGAATAAGAAGAAAGTAACGCAATACCTTCATCGGTTTTTTTATTTTGTTCGTTACATCATCCTTATCCTCTTCATGAGTTGTCCATCGTGAAGATCCACATACATTGCATGACTCTCGATCAGCATTTCCATCATAATATAACATACAATTTTTTGGACAACTATGAATCTTTTGATATCCAAGATCTAATTTGTTGATAACTTTCTTTGCTTCATAATAAGAGGATGGTAAACCAGTGCCTTCTGGAAATGCATCCTTTAGTAATTTGAGAAGCATGATAAAACTCTTTCAGGACAATCCATTCATATATTTTATATGAATAAATGTATAAGAAAAGAGATCTTAGAAAATTTTAAAAAATCCAAATATATTATTCATCTGCATCTTTAATTAAATTATGATATCAAGCTGACTCATGCATCTGCTCCTCAACAAAATGTTTGTTCTATAAATGTAGAACCATCACATATTCCATCCGTTTCATGCATATTGGTTGAACCTCCAAAGTTTTGAACACCATATCAAAAGGCATCTATGATCAAATCTGTCATATCATCTCCTACAACGTAATCTTGCATATTACGAGATCCAAGATTAGACGAGGAGTGTTGATTACTTAATAATGGCAACATACATTCTTCATGGAAAACCCACTCAGAATAACCTCTTAAAAAATCATTCCATATCAAATATTCTTCAACGGTTTGTGAATATAAATAAGAATTGTTAACACATCACCGACATGGACATGAAATCTTTTCATTCAAACTACCTTTATCCATACCAAATTTAATGAAATCACGAACTCCATCTAAATATTTTTTTTGTATTACTCGATTTATTTATCCAACTTTTATCCATTGTAGGATAAATGATCAATAAACAACCAACTTTTGTCCAATATCCTGTACGTATTTCACCATCATAAGTGTTCGACGTTTAGTAGCATAAGCATATGTCAAAATAAATAGTAATGTGATAAAAGAAACTCTACTCTTCACAAGATTGACAAGATCTACAAAATAGATTCTACTACAATGCTATCATAACTGTATTTTATGGATTCTATTAATGAGTCTTTAACAACAACCCTGCTGCCATATGAACATAAATGAGTAGATCTCTTCTTTTCTTTTCTTTTCTTTTATTTCTTTAATGTAATTCCAAGTGATTATTATCATTATCTAATATAATTTATGTGCACAAGCTTAATTTCATAAGCAACTAGATATGTTATACTCAATGAAACTTTTCACTCGAACACAACATATTTAGGCATGTGCCTAATTTTCAAATTCCAAAATAATAGCATGCTCCAAATTTCTGAAACTAAACAAGCCAAAATAAATAATAATCATGAAATTAATGCTTTAATCAACCAAAACATGTCTCAATATGCATTATACATTATATGAATACAATTAATACATTTCAAGGACTGTCCAAAAAAAAAAAAAAAAACAATGATAATAAGGCTGGTTTAACAATGGAAAACAACAAAAAAAATTTAAAAAATTAATTTTGTTAAACCAATTCCAAATAGGTTGAACTGGCTCAAGATATGGTCAAATTCTAGTTTATAAGGCCAATTCAAAGATGAAAAAAAAGATGAAATAGGTTCAAGGCTCAATCTGTACTGGTTCACTGGAATGAACCTAGAGGTCCTCTAGAGGTCGTCAAAGCAAGTCTCAATAGGGTTCAAAACAGTGAATAAAGCTAGAACAGGGCAAAGGGCAAATAAAAACCCTAAAGATCTTAGCAGTCGACAAGCCATGGAGGTTTTTCAGAGTGATCAATGACAAATTTGGAGAAAAGGAAACCGAAAGAAGAAAGGAAATAGACTTACCAGTAGATTTTTGGGATCAAAATCTGAAGGAAAAAGGGCATGGCTTCAAGGAAGAAGAATGTCTTCTTTCTATCTTCTGGCCCACAAATCCAGAGGACCAAGCCTCAGGCTGATGCCAATAGCCACCCCCACGATGAAAATTAACAACCAAAACCCTAGCCCTGGATCGAAAAAGAAATTACATGGGTTAAAATTAACATGGGCAAAGAGTAAAAGAAATAGATTTTACCTTTGGGAAGAGAGAGAAGAGACGCCGATACACCTCTGTCGGGGAGAGAGAGTCCACGAAGTGAAGAACGGTGGGGAGGAGGAGGAGGAAAAGGATCGAAGATCAAATCAGTGCAGAGGCGGGCGGGAGCTAGGGCAGCGATATTAGAACACGCGGGGGGAGGGAGGGAGCTAGGGCACGATAAATGTATCAGTATATCCCAACGCTAATAAGCGTCGTTACATGCCGATGCTTTTTCAAAGTGTTGGCACGCTGCGCGACCTCCCGATGCAACAACTAAGCGTTGAAAAAAAGAGTCATTATACGGGTATTTACTAAAGCTGCCGACGCTAATAAGCGCCATTATCTGCCGATGCTTATAAGCGTCATTACGTTTCGATGCTTTTTCAAAGCGTTGGCATGCTGTGCGACCTCCCGACGCTACAACTAAGCGTCGGGAAAAAGAGTCAGGATACGTGTATTTACTAAAGTTTCCGATGCTAATAAGCATCATTATCTGCGACGCTTAAAAGCATCAACAGGCAGCCAGAGCTCTCGATGCTTCCCCCTAGCGTCGGAAAAAATGAGTTGTGATATGAATATTTTATAGGACATGTTCTATCCCACCATTGTAACTTAGCACAAATTTCATATGATCATCTTTTACTTTTATTTAAACATAACTTGCGATGTAAATATGCTTTCTTTCTATGCCTCCATTGTGCTCCATCATACGTTTTCTTTGATGAATCTCCATCACATAAGTTTCCTTGATGAGCCTTCTTTCTAGAAATATCACAGTCTTTGATTTAAACTATTGAAGGATATGAGAATCTCTAATTGTATCAATTCTTCTATCTTCTCTTTGTAAATTAGAAGAATGGCCCTTTGACTATTTATATCTTGTTCTTCCAAGCCTTATCATAGATCCTATGAGGGTATAATAGAATATGGCCAGTGCTCTTTGGAAGGCCAACATGCCTTGCTCCATCATAATAATTCTTGCACCATCTAAATGTAAGTGTAGAATTTTCAATCAAGAGACTTTGTAAAGCAATGAATGTTCCATGGTTTTTAAATTAAGTTTCTCTGTAAGCTTCATGGATACGACATTTGTACTGTTTTCTCTATCAATAATCAATGAAACTATCCTTCCACAGCAATTTATAATTGGATGAAAGACTTGATTTCTGCACCAGTCTTCTTCTTCTTTTGATCTAATAAGTAGAACTATGATGGACACTTCAACATCTTCATTATCCTCCAACTGATAAGGAGAAGTTGCTGGCTCAGTAACTTCTTCATTAATAATATTATTATCCATCCAATATTCTAATTGTGTTATATGATCTTTCATGTTAAAGCCTCTAATAGTACTATTACTTGCATGTGTCATAGGTGGCAATACACATCAACATCCTATGTTGGTGAAGGTTACTACCAATTTGATGCTAGCAAACTTGGATTTGATACTAAATCTGATATAAGCAGATGTAAAAGACAATCCCGGGCGCTTTGACAGGTGAGGCTGCTTAATTATCAAACAAAAGCTCCCAAGATTAATAAGACATATACCATTACCATCCGTATAATGTTGGCCAGATTCAAATACAATATTTGAACCAACAACAACGTTGTTCCCCCATTCAGTGTTAGAACTGCGACAAATTAATCGCCTGCACCCTTGGCATCTTTCTATAATAACCCGTCGCAATAGATGGTCCTATTTTTTATTACGATCATTTCCACTAATTAATAAGTGATAATGGCCCCTTAAATGTCATTCAGTGTTAGAACTGCGACAAATTAATCGCCTGCCCTTGGCATCTTTCTATAATAACCCGTCGCAATAGATGGTCTTATTTTTTATTACGATCATTTCCACTAATTAATAAGTGATAATGGCCCCTTAAATGTTAAATGCCTGCTTGATGGGAGCAGGCGGTGGAATGAAAGGGATTTGAGTATCTCTTTAAATAGGAATCCCTTCCTAAGGCTTTCGATACAATGTTATCGAAAGAAAAATCAAAACAAGCGAAGGCATTGGGTCCCTGATCAAGAGCACATCCTGAGGGCAGTGCGATGGCTCATTGATTGGAAGCGCTCAATCAAGATCCATAGAGAAGAGGAGGAAGATCAAGATCCATCGAGAGAGGAAGATCAAGATCCATCGAGAGGAGGAAGATCAAGATCCATCGAGAGGAAGATCAAAATCCTTACCCTCATCGGGAAGAAAATTAATAATAATGGCTAGAGGTATTTATCGATCTTAACTTGCTTAATTATCATGATAAATATATTGATACCGTATTTTCGCATATATGATAGGATCAATATATTTAAATTAAGTATAACATTTTGTATCAGAGCATTTAAACCTCTGCCTTATTTTATAAGGGTTTCCATCAAGGTTCCTCTTTTCAAGCAATTTATGCCACGTGTTTTTCATTTTCAGTTTTTTCGGATCTTAGGTTTCAATTTTTGCTTAGTTTTAATTTTTGTTCACAGAATTGAGCAGAAACCATCAAACTGATCTCAGATTTCAATTTTTTGTGGAAATAGAACATGGCCTTCTCCTCTTCTATTAAAGATTTTCGTGTTAAAGGAAAGAATTCCGTCCGTTTTTGGTTTTGTTGCGTCACGGATTTCTCGAATTTCTTTCTGGAATTAATTCTGGCATTAAAGAAAGAAACACAGCAGAAACGTGGCTTCCATAACCACATGCAGAGAAAACATGGTCTGTTTTGGTTTTTGATTTTGGGACTTTCCGTTTTCTCACGAGATTTAAAATCTTGATTGGTTAAATTTTAAATGCATTTATTATCTATTTAATATTTTATTAAATCATATGACATGATTTATTTTTATCATTTAATTCTTAAGTTTAAAATTTTTGTATTAAAATACGCCTTCTGAGTCTCTATGCCTATGGTGTTTTGCATAGACTGGCCCAAGGGAATAATGAGCTACGGCCGTACGTATTTTAATTAACAAAATTTTTTCTTAAGATGATAATTTTAAAATTCATTAAATAGATAATTGAAATGTTGTCTCCTATTTTGCATATTAGATTTATTCTATGCATGAATTTGGTGGTAGTGTGAAAATCACAGTGCAAATCCTTTCAAGGTTTGATTGGTTAATTGGTGTCTAGAAAAGTAAAGAAATTGTGGTTACTTAATTGGTTCCTTTGATTGACCTAAGGAAAGCAACGAGGGGACCCCACTTCTCTTTCACTAGCCTGATCAATTTGATTAACTCAGATCTTGATTTGGAAATGTTACGTTGATTAAGATCACTACCTAATAATCATGCTAAATTGGTTAATCTATATGCATATAATGGAATTCGAATGTCATATGATCAATATGATTTTGATTAATTAAGGAGTAGCCACAGCATCTTTGATTAATCAAAATTATATATTGAGTTGCAAAGGTCACATAAGGTTAGATGATATTAATTGTGACTAATTATATTAATGTAATCAATCTTATCCCACAGGAATTTTTATTGACTAATATAATTAATTAGGATGCGATAACAAATTATTTTCTTAATTACCCATAGGAATTAAGAAAGGAATATAATTTGTTAGTCACGTCATTAAGTTAATGAGTCTATTTGAGTATAATAACTTAGCCCATAGGTAGTTATTATATGTCATTGATTCATGTTATTGCATGTTTACATTGGTAAAATATGACATCAAGTTATATGCCTCAAATTTAATTACATGAACATGATTTTTATTTTTATGCAGCTATTTTGCCTGTTAATATTTTTGATATGAAATGTGACATTCCCAATTTAAGTGGTGATCATTATAAATTATGGAAGGAGAGAATTCTTCTTCAATTAGGGTGCATGGATATTATGCTATCAGGAAGGATGAACCATATTCAGTTACATCTACTAGCACTCAGGCTGAGATTGCTGCGTATGAACGATGGGAGCGGTCCAATCGCCTCAGTATGATGTTCATACGTACTAAGATTTCTGCTAGTATACGTGGTTCAATTCCTGAGTGCAAAAATGTCAAGGAACTTCTGAAGGCTATTGATGCACAATTTGAGTCTTCAGATAAGGCACTGGCTAGTACCCTAATGACAAAATTGTCATCAATGAAGCTCACTACTGTTGGAGGTGTGCGTGAGCACATCATGAAGATAAGGGACATTGTGACTCAGTTGAAATTCCTAGAGGTTGAGATGTCAGAATCTTTCTTGGTGCACTTTATTTTAAGCTCACTCCCACAGCAGTATAGTCCCTTCAAAATATCTTACAACACACATAAAGACAAATGGTCAATTAATGAACTTCTGACCATGTGTGTTCAAGAGGAAGGGAGGCTGATTTTAGAAATGGGAGAAAGTGCATATTTAGTCACTCAGAGAAAGACTAAAGCTCCCAAAGCCAAACACAAAGGAAAGGGTAAAGTATCCATCCATACAGAAGACAAGAAGGAGTCCAAGTGCTTCTTTTGCAAGAAAAAAGGGCATATAAAGAAAGATTGTCTCAAATTCAAAGCTTGGCTTGACAAGAAAGGTACTCTAACCTCATTCATATGTCATGAATCCAATTTGGTTATATGTCATAACACATGGTGGATTGATTCTGGTTCTACAATCCATGTTTCAAATACCTTGCAGGGTTTTCTAAATCAAATGAAACCATTGGGAAGTGAACAAAGCATCTATTCAGGAAACAAGATGAGTTCACATGTGGAAGCAATTGGAACGTGCAGACTTATTTTACACTCTAGTTTTGTTTTGGATTTGGAAAAGACATTTTATATTCCAAGTTTCTCTAGAAATTTGATTTCAGTATCAAGGCTTGTACCAGCAGGATACTCCTTTAATTTTAATAAAAGCTCTGTTGATTTATTTTATAAATCTAAGCTTATTGGGAATGGTACATTGTCAGACAATCTTTTTTAAATTAATTTAAAAAATAATACCACTTATAATGTGATGCACGCCTAAACTGGTATGAAAAGATGTGTTATGAAGAAGAATTCCTCGAGATTAGGTCATATCTCCATTGAGAGAATTAAAAGATTAGTAAAAGATGGAGTACTTGATACTCTTGATTTTACTGATTTTGGCACTTGCGTGGACTGCATAAAGGAAAGCAAACCAACAAGTCCAAGAAAGATGCCAAGAGAAGTTTGGAAATACTGGAGATCATACATACGGATATCTGTAGCCCGGATATGGACTCGTATGGTCAGAGATACTTCATCTCATTTATTGATGACTATTCACGATATATGTATCTCTACCTACTTCATAATAAGAACGAAGCATTAAATGCCTTTAAGGTATTTAAGGCAGAAGTAGAGAAACAATGCAGCAAGCAAATTAAAATCGTGAGGTCAGATAGAGGTGGAGAATATTATGGTAGATACACTGAGAATGGACAAGCACCTGGTCCGTTTGCTCAATTTCTTGAAGAAAATGGAATTGTTGCACAATACACCATGCCAGGGTCTCCTAACCAAAATGGTGTAGCTGAAAGGAGAAACCGGACATTATTGGACATGGTAAGGAGCATGATTGTCAGCTCCAACTTACCTAAATCCTTGTGGACTGAAGCTCTTAAAACTGCTGCGTATATATTGAATCGGGTTCCAACCAAGGCTGTTTCCAAAACGCCATTTGAGTTATTTAAAGGTTGGAAACCAAGTTTGCAACATATACGTGTTTGGGGATGCACATCTGAAGTAAGAGTTTATAATCCACAAGAAAAGAAACTAGACCCAAGGACTATTAGTGGATATTTTGTTGGATATGCTGAGAAGTCCAAGGGTTATAGATTTTATTGTCCATCTCACAGCACTAGGATTATGGAATCAAGAAATGCAAAATTTCTTGAGAATGACTTGATTAGTGGGAGTGATCAATCTCAGTATTTGGCTTCTTCTGAGAAAGATCATTCAGTTATTCCAGCTTCCACTTCAAGTGAGGGATTTGTTGTTATTTATAGCACTCCTCAAACTTAATTAAGTGCTCAACAACCAGTCATTGAGATTTCACAAGCTGATGGTAATCTAGAAGATCATGTTGTTCATCAACAATCAGTTGTGCAAGATACTCCTCAAGAGGTCATTGATACAACATTAAGAAGATCAACTAGAATAAAGAAATCAGCAATTCCTAGTGATTATATTATGTATCTACATGAATCTAACTATAACATTGGAGCCAAAAATGATCCTGAAACGTTTTCACAAGCCATGAGTTCTAAGGAATCAAACTTATGGTACAATGCCATAAAGGACGAGATGGAATATATGGCATCTAATCGAGTCTGGGATCTTGTTGAGTTGCCTAATGGTGTAAAAGCCATTGGATGTAGATGGGTCTTTAAAATAAAGAAAGACTCACAAGGCAACATTGAGAGATATAAAGCAAGACTCGTTGCCAAAGGATTCACTCAGAGGAAAGGAATCGACTACACGGAGACATTTTCTCCTGTATCCAAGAAAGATTCTCTCCGAATAATAATGGCATTGGTAGCTCATTTTGATTTTGAGTTACATCAAATGGATGTGATGACCGCATTCCTTAATGAAGATCTAGAGGAAGAGGTTTACATGAAACAGCCTGAAGGATTTTCCTCTGGTGATGGTGAGCATTTGGTTTGCAAGCTTAAGAAATCCATATATGGATTGAAATAAGCCTCACGTCAGTGGTATTTAAAATTTCATGATGTGATCTCTTCCTTTGGTTTTGAAGAGAACATCATGGATCAATGTATATAATAGAAGGTTAGTGGGAGCAAAATTTGTTTCTTGGTCCTATATGTGGATGACATTCTACTTGCAACCAATGATAAAGGGTTTCTATATGAGTGAAACAATTTATCTCCAAAAATTTTGATATGAAAGATATGAGTGAGGCATCTTATGCCATTGGCATTAAGATCCATAGAGAAAGATCTCGAGGCATTTTAGGATTATCTCAAGAAACTTATATCAATAAAGTCTTGGAGAGATTTCAGATGAAAAAGTATTCACCAAGTGTTGCACCTATAGTGAAGGGTGACAAGTTCGCTTTGAACCAGTGCCCTAAAAATGAACTTGAATGGGAATAGATGCATAACATTCTATATGCTTCAGCTGTCGGAAGCCTAATGTATGCTCAGGTTTGCACAAGACCTGACATTGCATTCGCAGTAGGAATGTTGGGAAGATATCAGAGTAATCTAGGTTTAGACCACTGGAGAGCTGCTAAAAAGGTCATGGGGTATCTTCAAGGGACCAAGGACTACATGCTCATGTATAGACAAACTGATCATTTGGAGATAGAGGGCTACTCAGATTTGGACTTTGCTGGCTGCGTTGATTCTCAGAAATCAACATCAGGATTTATATTTATGTTAGCTAATGGAGCCATATCATGGAGGAGTGCAAAGCAGACTTTGACTGCTACCTCTACTATGGAAGCAGAGTTCGTTGCTTGTTTTGAGGCTACATCGCAAGGTGTATGGTTGAAGAGTTTCATCTCAGGGCTTAGAATTGTTGACTCTATTGCTAGGCCAATTAAACTGTACTGTGACAATTCAGCTACTGTATTTTTGGCTAAAAACCATAAGAGTGGTAGTCGAAGTAAACATATCGACATTAAGTATTTAGCCATAAGAGAACGTGTTAGAGAAAATAAAGTGGTCATAGAACACGTTAGCACTGAATTGATGATAGCTGATCCTTTGACTAAAGGCATGCCAATTAAGAATTTTAAGGATCATATGATAAGAATGGGAGTTGGTTCCATGATATAATTGTATGGATAACAATTTGTACAAAGAAACTCTTATTTTAATTATTTATTTATTTCTCATTCAGGTGTACACATTATTTGACTTTTGAGAAATGACAAACTTTTCTTTTGGACTCTGAATAAACATATGGTTTATTAATTATGTTATCACATTTGGAATAGTGGTAAAGAAATTGAATGCATTGTAATACATAGAAGATAATACTCAATTATAAAGGACCTATCGCTATGATTCATGTATTTAGTTTCTTGTTCAGTGTTGATAAAATATACGGACCAAGTGGGAGAATGTAATAACCTATACTACCCGGTTCCCGGTTCATGTGAACCAGGTTCAGGACTTGGTCCTGTGCTGTCCGATGCTTCGCTCTCAGCGAAGCGCTTCATTTTCCGGGACCCCTTAAACTGAAGCGTTACGCAGGGGATTATATATGTGATGGAGGGAGACTCCCTCCATCATCCTGGCTTCTGTTTCCTTCAGGTAATCCCCTGGCCTCTAGAGAGAGAGAGAGAGAGAGAGCGTGAGAGACAGAGAGAGCGCGAGAGACAGAGAGATGAGATAGAGAGCGAGAGAGGGGACCGGCCGATCCTTGGTTTAGGCCCGGCGGCGTGCTCGCCGCCTCGCCAGGCCTGAGCTTCGGCCGGCGACCCCGCCGGCACCGGGGGAGGTGTCCGGCGGGGTGGTGGTGGAGAGAGAGAAGAGAGAGAGGGCCAATCGGCCCCTCTCTCGTGCGGTGGCGGAAGCCGATGCTTCCGCTGGTTGGTTCGGGCCCGGCGGTGTGCTCGCCGCCTCGCCGGGCCTGAGCTCCGGCCTATCGCCTCCACCGGTGCCGGGCGTGCGTCCGGTGGAGGTCCGACCGGCCAAGGTGGCCGGCCATGCCGCCGGCACAGTAACGTGCTGCGCGGATGTGAGAGAGAATTAGAGAAAAATTGAGAGAGAGAGAAGGAGTTGGATGGCCGGCTGCGGCGGCGGCCGGCTCTGGCCTGGCCACCGGCGGCCGGGCCGCCCTCAATTTGGCCGGCGGCGGCCCTGGCCGCCGGCGAGGAACCCATCCCCTGTTCGGTGAAACAGGGGATCGGGATCGGGTGGGTAGAGATGAATTGGGCCGGCTAGGCTGGCCGGTTCAGGGCCTATTGGGCCGTGCAGCGAACAGATTTGGGGCTGGTTTTTGGGCCCCGTAACGGGCCGGGATTAGAAAAAAAATTATATGGCTAGAATCTGAGTGAATTCTAGTTTCTTGGGGTATTTTTACTTCCCCAATTGGGTGTGTATAGTGGGAGATATTCGAGCCCAAAGTTGGGCCCGTGAACTAGTCTGGGTAGAATTCTAAGGGTCATTTTAATATTCTTATTCTAATAAATTAATTATGTAAAATGATCCTGTAGGTGCTCAGACATCTGACTAGTTGATATATACCTGTTGGATTGCGTACTGAGGTAAGTAAGCCAGTTATCAGTATTTAATAAATTATTTTATTCATTATATGAATATTTAAATTGTGAATTATATTGTGACATGAAGAATTGTTATGAATATTGGCTAAATTGTAAGTAGATGAATATTATAAATACATTGTTGTTTATGTGCTATGATTAAGAATGATTTCATATGTGGATGCTATGCATGAGAGATGCAGTTATTATTACATTGATGTGATATATTACATGCAATTGTTAAGTAAGTATAATCCACTGTTTATGCAATATAAAGATGTTATTGATATGTTAGTGCATGATGTGAGGTACTGTTATGTGTTGCCGCGGTTCTCCTTTATCATGTCATACCACACACACATCTAGAGGATGTGTTCTGATGATTTATGCCACACACACATCTAGAGGATGTGTTCTGATGATTTATGCCACATACACGTCTAGAGGATGTGTTCTGTTTATTTATGCCATTCACACGTCTAGAGGATGTGTTCTGCTTGGTCCGAGATGGCATCACGCATCTAGAGGATGTGTTCTGAGTTACTATGAGGTGACATCACACATCTAGAGGATGTGTTCTGCTTGGTTCGAGGTGGCATCACACATATAGAGTATGTGTTCTGGTGGATTATGATATGGAGTGACCCTGGTATCTGGACCCTTTCAGTAGGGGGATGCTTGTTGGTACACCATTGAGATATTGCAAGGCCGTGGGTCACATTTGTAGCTACCATTGAGGGTATAAACAGTGGGTTTACTTACATTGCATGTTTGAGTATTTGTGGAATGTTTAAGCATGCAAATCATTTATGTGCTTATAGATTGTTATGCTATGAATTGACTGTATAACGTGGCTTACTTATTGAGTGTAAGCTCATAAAAATCTTACAATGTTTTTGTCAGAGCCACGAGATTGAAGATGGATGGTTGGGGTGATGGATCTTCTATTAAATAAATCAAGACCCATTATTTTGTTGTAACCCCAGTATTACTTATGTGTAGGGCTTGATGCCCAAACTTTATTATTGTGGTGTGTAAGGGTTTGTAACCCAAAACTTTTAGTATTCAGTGATGAATTTGGCATGGTTATATATATAATAGTGTTATGTGTGAAAAATTTTATGACGCCTTGCATGCCCGGCACGCGGCGGGTTGTCACCCTAGGCCGATATCGCGTCTGGGGCGTGACAGCTTTAGTGGTATCAGAGCTCAGTTATGACCCTAGGGACACGGACATATTGACATGATAACACGTAGAGAACATATTTTGATGACATTATACTTAGAGAAACCTGACACTTTAGCTTATGATGATATTAATCACAACTAATTTAACAGGAAATAGTTATGGCTCGCCGTTCTAGGAGCCAACAATATGAGGAAGACTCTCGGGCCGGTAATGCTGATCAGTCGATGGGTCAAGGAACTACTGGAGGTACGGCCCCTGCCAACCCAGTAGGGACTGAGCACCAGCGATTCCAGTCCAAAATGCTTCAAGCTCTCTCGGGTATGGTGCAGTCTATGTGGGACATGCAGCATCAGATCCAGCAGGCTTTGACCGCTCAGTCTGCACCCCCTTCTGCTCCGACTCAGCCTACCCTTCCTGTTCCGCAACTGCAGCCAACCTTACCCACTCAATCAGCACCGCCGACCCAGTCTGCTTTATCTCAATCCTGGGTGGGGATCGGCCACAGCTTTGTAGATTTCAAGAAGTTTGCCCCTGCTCCTTTCTCTGGTTCAAGCAACCCTATTGATGCTGAGAGATGGGTGCGAGATATGGAGAAGGCTTTTATGGCCCATGGTAGTCAGGAGATGGAGAGGATCAGATTTGCTACTTATCTTCTCCAAGGGGAGGCTTATGACTGGTGGTTAGTAGAGGAGCAGCGTCGGGGTGGTCAGATTATTTCTTGGGAGCAGTTTAAGGAGGCATTCTTCGACAAGTACTTTTCCAGGAGTATGCAGAGGTGGATGGAATCAGAATTTCTTAAGTTGGAGCAAAGGAATCTTTCGGTAGCCCAATATGAAGCTGAATTCATCAGGTTGGCCCATTTTGCTCCAAGTATAGTATCTAACGAAATGGCCAAGATCACCCGATTCACGGAGGGACTTCGACCCAGACTGATGCAGGCGGTCAACGCATTTGAGCTTCACACTTACAGTGCCGTGGTAAATAAGGCCTTAATAATTGAGAGAGATATGAATACGGTTCAGAGGGATTGAGAGCAGCAGAAGAAGAGGAAAGGGCATAATTCTAGCCAGCCCCCAGCTCATGCCAAGAAGAGAGGTGCACCTCAGGCCCCAGGAGGACAACCGAATAGAGAGGCTCGCTGCTTTCGCTGTGGGAATTTCCACCCGGGGAGACCTTGCCGTGGTGTGTCTGGTGCCTGTTTCTCCTGTGGAAAGACTGACCATAAGATAACCACATGTCCCCTTCAAAAGAACCAGCAGCCATCTTCCAGTCAAGGGACGAGTCAGCAGCAGCAGCAACCACCGAGGACTCAGGGAAGGGTCTTCGCTCTCACTCAGCAGGATGCTGCCGCTTCTAATTCTGTGGTGATAGGTATATCAATATTTCACATCTAGCATTATATTCTTATCCTGTGCAATGCATTAATAATTAGTTAGGACATTATATTCTTATTGTTAAAATAAAATTTCAATTACGTCCAGGAATGATTAAGATAGGCAATGATTATGCTCAGACTCTAATTGATCCGGGTGCCACACATTCGTTTATATCTGACACCTACCTTGGCAAGAATGCATCATTGACACCTGAATATCTAGACCATGAATTACACATTGCCTATCCAAATGGTGATACTATGAAAGTTGATACTGTATGCAAATCCTGCTTGATTATCATTGAGGATAGAAGCTGAATGCCAATCTTATTGTCCTTCCACTGAAATTCTTTGATGTTATCCTTGGCATGGATTGGTTAGCTTCCTATCATCTTCTGTAGACTGTTTCAGGAAGACCGTCAACTTCAAAATTCCTTGTCAGCCCGAATTTAGTTTTTCTGGTGGCCAGAAACTTCTAGCCTCAGTGTTTATTTCGGCACGACAGGCTGAAAAATATCTGAGGAGTGGTGGCCAAGGATTTCTTGCTATTATTAATGATCTTCAAAAGAAAGAGGCAAAGTTGGAGGATATTCCTATAGCTAGAGAATTCCTGATGTCTTTCCGGATGAATTATCGGAGTTGCCCCCTGACCGGGAGGTTGAGTTCTCTATTGATTTGATTCCTGGAACTGGACCTATATCCAAGGCCCCTTATCGTATGGCCCCGGCTGAGCTAAAAGAGTTGAAGGACCAATTGCAAGAACTCCTAGATCGGGGATTTATCAGGCCTAGTGCTTCTCCTTGGGATGCTCCAGTTCTATTTGTTAAGAAGAAGGATGACAGTCTTTGGCTATGCATTGATTACCGGGAAATCAACAAGGTGACAGTGCGAAATAAGTACCCTTTGCCGAGGATTGATGACTTGTTTGACCAACTTCAAGGAGCCCGGGTATTCTCTAAGATTGATCTCAGGTCAGGTTATCATCAGCTTAAAGTCAAGGATGGGGATGTGCCTAAGACAACTTTCAGAACTAGATATGACCATTATGAGTTTTTGGTGATGCCGTTTGGTTTGACTAATGCCCCGGCAGCATTCATGGATTTGATGAACATAGTGTTTAGGCCATACTTGGATCAGTTTGTAGTTGTATTTATTGATGATATTTTGATCTATTCTAAGAGTCTCAAGGAGCATGAGGATCACTTGAGGATTGTGCTTCAGACTCTTCGGGAGAAGAAGCTTTATGCAAAGCTACAGAAGTGTGAGTTTTGGTTGGACCAAGTAGCTTTCTTGGGTCATGTAATTTCTGTGGATGGCATTTCTGTGGACCTGAAGAAGATTGAAGCTATTATTAGCTGGAGCTGACCTTCCAATGTGGCTGAAATCAGAAGCTTCTTGGGGCTAGCCGGGTATTATCAAAAATTTGTGGAAGACTTCTCTCGCATCGCTCTACCCCTAACTCGTTTAACCCAGAAACGAGTGAAGTTTGACTGGTCAGAAGAGTGTGAGGAAAGTTTTTAGGAGCTAAAGCAGCATTTGGTGTCAGCTCCCATCCTTGTTCTTCCGACAGGATCTGAGGGTTTTACACTTTTTACTGATGCCTCTCGGAAAGGATTGGGATGTGTCCTAATGCAGAATGGAAATGTGATAGCCTATGCTTCCAGGCAGCTGAAGCCTTATGAGCAGAACTATCCTACTCATGATCTGGAATTAACTGCGGTGGTTTTTGCTTTGAAGATTTGGCGGCATTATCTCTATGGGGTATCGTGTGATGTGTATACAGACCATAAGAGTCTAAAATATATCTTCACACAGAAGGAGCTCAATTTGAGGCAGAGGAGGTGGTTGGAACTTTTGAAGGACTATGATCTGAATCTACATTATCATCCAGGGAAGGCTAATGTTGTGGCTGATGCTTTGAGTAGGAAGACCTCTTCTGAGTTAGCTGCTATGCTTACCTCCCAGCCTCACATTCTGAAGGACCTTGAGAGGTGGGAGATTGGACTGAGAGTACAGCAGTCTGATGGACTTGTTGCTGCACTTATTCTTCAGCCGACTCTTGTTGACAGAATTAAGTCCTCCCAGATGGAAGATCCAGATCTTCAAAAATTAAAGTTGTTGTTCAGTCAGGAGATCAGAGTGGATTTTATGTAATGGATGATGGATCCCTGAGATTTGAAGGCAGACTTTGTGTACCTAGCAATGAGGAGTTGAAAGCCGAGATTTTAAGGGAGGCTCACTACTCTCCCTATACTATGCATCCTGGTGGTACTAAAATGTATAGAGACTTAAAGGAGAACTTTTGGTGGAAAGGGATGAAGAGGGATATTGCTCAGTTTGTGGCCAAGTGCTTAGTATGTCAGCGGGTGAAGGCCGAGCATCAAAAACCTGCGGGACCTCTTCAATCTTTGATGATCCCTCAGTGGAAATGGGAAAAGATTACTATGGATTTTGTGACTGGTCTGCCCAAAACTCCCAGGAGTAATGATGCAGTTTGGGTTATTATGGACAGACTGACAAAGTCAGCTCATTTCCTACCTTTCAGAGTTGGAGTCTCGAGTGACAGATTGGCTAGCTTGTATTTGGAGCAGATTGTGAGACTCCATGGTGTTCCTGTCTCTATTGTATCTGACCGGGATACCAGATTTGTATCACAGTTTTGGAAGAGTCTTCATAAAGCCTTGGGGACCAAATTGAACTTCAGTACGGCTTATCATCCCCAATCAGACGGGCAGTCAGAAAGGACCATACAGATTCTAGAAGATATGTTGCGCGCCTGTGTAATGGACTTGGTGGGGCTTGGGATAACCACTTATCTTTGGTGGAGTTTGCTTATAACAATAGTTATCAAGCCAGTATCCAGATGACCCCATTTGAGGCTTTGTACGGTAGGAGGTGCAGATCTCCTTTATGTTGGGATGACGTAGGGGAAAGGAAATTGCTAGGCCCTGAGCTGATCCAGCAGATAGTTGACAAGGTGCATTTGATCAGGGAGCGTCTTCGTACAGCTCAGAGCAGGAAGAAAAGTTATGCTGACGTCAGAAGAAGAGAGTTAGAATTTCAGGTTGGGGATCATGTTTTCTTAAGGGTATCACCAACCAAGGATGTGATGAGATTCGGGGTTAGAGGATGTGTTCTGCTTGGTTCGAGGTGGCATCACACATATAGAGTATGTGTTCTGGTGGATTATGATATGGAGTGACCCTGGTATCTGGACCCTTTCAGTAGGGGGATGCTTGTTGGTACACCATTGAGATATTGCAGGGCCGTGGGTCACATTTGCAGCTACCATTGAGGGTATAAACAGTGGGTTTACTTACATTGCATGTTTGAGTATTTATGGAATGTTTAAGCATGCAAATCATTTATGTGCTTATAGATTGTTATGCTATGAATTGACTGTATAACGTGGCTTACTTATTTAGTGTAAGCTCATAAAAATCTTACAATGTTTTTGTCAGAGCCACGAGATTGAAGATGGATGGTTGGGGTGATGGATCTTCTATTAAATAAATCAAGACCCATTATTTTGTTGTAACCCCAGTATTACTTATGTGTAGGGCTTGATGCCCAAACTTTATTATTGTGGTGTGTAAGGGTTTGTAACCCAAAACTTTTAGTATTCAGTGATGAATTTGGCTTGGTTATATATATAATAGTGTTATGTGTGAAAAATTTTGTGACGCCTTGCGTGCCCGGCACGCGGTGGGTTGTCACCCTAGGCCGATATCGCGTCTGTGGCGTGACATAACCCGTCGCAATAGATGGTCATATTTTTTATTACGATCGTTTCCACTAATTAATAAGTGATAACGGCCGCTTAAATGTTAAACGCCTGCTTGATGGGAGCAGGCGGTGGAATGGAAGGGATTTGAGTATCTCTTTAAATAGGAATCCCTTCCTAAGGCTTTCGATACAATGTTATCGAAAGAAAAACCAAAACCAGCAGAGGCATTGGGTCTCTGATCAAGAGCACATCCTGAGGGCAATGCGATGGTTCATTGATTGGAAGCGTTCAATCAAGATCCATAGAGAGGAGGAGGAAGATCAAGATCCACCAAGGAGGAAGATCAAGATCCATCGAGAGAGGAAGATCAAGATCCATAGAGAGGAGGAAGATCAAGATCCATCGAGAGGAAGATCAAAATCCTTACCCTCATCGGGAAGAAAATTAATAATAATGGCTGGAGGTATTTATCGATCTTAACTTGCTTAATTATCGTGATAAATATATTGATACCGTATTTTCGCATATCTAATAGGACAATATATTTAAATTAAGTTTAACACTTTCATCACCACAGCAGTGACTTCTACCTCTGCACCACCGACTTCCTCATCCACAACCTTGGAGGGATGTTCAGACTTCGCCGCTTCCAATGGTTTAGAAGTATAAAACCTTGCGCAAATGATGAAGTAACCAAGATTAAGCACTTGTAATCCAGAGACAAGCCAATAATAGTAATCTAACTTCCCCCTATTGATGTTGTCCTGGAGCCAGTCACCCTTCTTCTTAGTATAATTGTGAACCAGAGTCACTAAAAAAGTTCCCATATAGTTCCCAACTGATACGGCGAGCCAGTACAGAGCCGCCGCTGTGCTTCGCATGCTCTCTGGAGCTTGATCATAGAGAAACTCCATGTGCCCCACTGACATGAAGGCTTCAGCCAGTCCATGAATGGCAAACTGAGGCATCAACCAGAAGACACTGATAGGCACAGTCGTCTTTTGCTTATTTAACAGCCCGTGATCGGAGGCAACTGCCTTTAGCTTTATCTCAACAAGAGCTGCAGCCATGGTGGCAAATATGGCAATGGCCAGGCCAATGCCCATGCGTTGGATGTATGTAATCCCCGAAGGCCTCCTGGTGATTCGTCGTGCTATTGGGACGAACACTTGGTCATAGAAAGTTAGGCCGAGTAGCATCGAGAGGGCTGAGAAGATGTTCATGGATGCTGGGGGGATTTGGAATCGGGCAGTGAGGTGGCGATCCATCGACCTTGCTTGTTGGATTGCGAATGTGTGGTTGTGCGAGTTTGCAGTCATCAGCAGGATTCCAACAGCCCAAATTGGGATCATTCTTATGATCGATTTAAACTCCTCAACACGGTGGACAGTTGATAGTCTCCAAAGCCTTGGCTGGCCTGAGCGTAGTATACGATCACCCTCCATAACGATGGCAGCTTGATCCAAGAATCTTTGTGTAAATAACAACATACATTTAGTTAAGCTAACAATGATAGAGATCGATGGATCGATGACTATTTCATTCAAAGCAGTTTATTTTTTTCTTTTCAAATTAAGAAGTAAACAACTAAAAAAAAAAATATTACTATGATTCTTCTAGGCCAATGTTACTGGGCTTACGCTAGCTGGTTGGTGTGGAGTAGCCTCCCAGTGGTGGAGATAGCAGCATCGAGCTCCTGGTTCTCGTAGAGGAGACTTGGGTCAGCAGGCTTTACCACCTTCCTCTTCCTGAAGGCAGCTACCAAGACTTGGGTTAACCTGGTCAAGGGGCTTCCCCCAGGCTTCATCCTGATGTACAGAGGGTAGCCTATCACGAAGGCCACCACAGACAAAAACATAGCAATGGCAGGGATGCCGAAGCCCCATCCCCAGCCCACATTCTCCTGGACATACACCACCACTGTCAATGCCAAGAGCAAAGCTACTGCCATGCCAAAGAAGTAGAGGTTGAAGAAGTTCCACTTCCGTCGAGCGTCATGTCGGGGACCATGAAGATCCAACTGGTCAGCCCCGAAGGCCATGACGCAAGGCCAGATGCCACCAGAGCCAATGGATGTGCAGAGGAGAGAAAGGTAGAGGGCCAAGAGCTGCCATGTGGAGGCCTGTTGACATGTTCCTTTGAGAGGAGGAGAGTTGCAGAGTGGTGGGCGGAGCCCCGGAAGGACTGCTGATATGGTGAGACCAATCAGTCCTAACAGGAAAATGATGGATCCAACAGTTATGGTCCAGAAACGGCCGGCGAAGGAGTCGGCAATGAGAGCACCGACGATCGGTGTTAAGCTCGAGGTGCCATTGAAGTTGGTAAGGGCGTTGGAGGCCTGAACCAGAGGCATGTGGAGCTGTTAAATTAAGTATGTGATCATGTTAGCATTGAATCCAGTGGTTGCAAACCGGTCGCAGATTTCATTTGCTGTAGACAAGTACGAGCAGATTTAGAGGCATGCTTGAAAGCATATGCAGCAATAATCCTAAATGATGAACCAATTGAACAAGTAAAAGTAAATTGCAGAGAGTTGAGATCAGGCCCATTCTTTTGTATTTTGAAAGGGTGATTCAGTCTTATGGAGCAAGGGAGACTACTGATGGGAATTAAGTAAGGTGGAGTACACTCACAATCAACTGATATCAATACAGTGAAGCTGTCTCTAATTCCTCCTGTCAGAATAAGGCAATGGAGAGCAAATGATGCATATTTTTTTCTTTTTCTTTTCTTTTCTTTTTCAACTTTTCCTTTTGTCGATGTGAAAAGCTACCTAAAGGTACCCAGTAGTTCTTGTTGGACTTCAAAGAAAAAGGAAGAGAGGCACTATGTGAAGCCCTGTTCCATCGGCGGATCCTCACGTGGTGAGGATCCGCCATTGTTGACGGAGGAAGGGGGGGGGCGCCGCCCCTTCCTCCGCCATTATTGACGGCTGCGGCAAAGGGTGCCGAGCCAGTCAAGGAAGGGGGCGCCGATGCACCCCCTTCACGTGGGTACAGGGGAGGGATAACCCTCCCCTTGCCGCTATATAAGGAGGGGGGAACGCCCCTCCTCCTCCATGAGCTTTCCCCCACCGGCCAGCCATAGGTAAGGGAGAGAGAGAGAGTTGCAGAGAGATTGAGAGAGAGAGACAGAGAGAAAGAGGGAGAACCAAGCCTGTTTACGGCTTGGTTCGGGCCCGGCGGAGTGCCCGATGCCTCGCCGGGCCTGGGCGTCGGCTAGGAGGCCTCACCGGCGGCGGGCGACCGTCCGGTGAGGATCGGCCGGCCACGATGGCCGACCGTGCCACCGGCACGAGTCGCGTGCCGTGGATCGAGCGAGAGAGAGAGAGAGAAATTGAGGGAGAAGAGAGAGAGAGGGAGCCGGTGGTCGCCGCGGCCGGCTCTGGCCCGGTCGCTGACGGTCGGGCCACCCAGAATTTGGCCGGCGGCGGCCCTGGCCGCCGGCATGGCCTCCCCCTGTTTCGGGCGAAACAGGGAGGAGGGGGGGGAGACGATGAAGACGTGGGCCGGCTTGGGCCGTCCCACGTTGGGCCCTATTGGGCCGGCTCGTGAGCTATTTTGGGGCTGCAATTTGGGCTCCGTATTGGGTCGGAAATGGAGAAATAAAAATATGGCCCGATTCGGCGTTGATTCTAGTTTCTCGGGATATTTTTATTTCCCCATTCAGGCTTATAAATTGAGAGATATTCGAGCCCAAAGTTGGGCCCAGGATTAGACTGGGTAGACCTTAAGGGGATGCTGCATTGTTCCAATTTTTGAGATTTAATTGTGGAAATTAATGCTGTAGGTAACCGGATGTCCACATAGCTGATTTACAGTTTGGAATTAGTGTACTGAGGTAAGTAAGCCATTTATTATAATTTTTATAATTTATTAGAATATGAAAATTATGGATATATTGCATTACTTGAAAAAAAAAAGGGGTAAAATGGAATTTTGTTATACAATTGGGTATCTGTTATAATTATATGTGATTACTAATATTTTGTAAAGTAATGGATTATAAATGTGCAAAAATTGAATAATGTGATTATTTTGGCTTTGCAAAATATACTGGTATTATTGATGTATTTTATGCTATGAATGTACAAACCACTGTATATGTGATATGAGGAGCTCATGCTCATGATGATGCATGATGTGCTACATGCAAATATGATAATGATATGTATCGCCGCTGTTCTCATATGATGTGAAACGATATAAAATGCCGAGAGATACGAGATCCACCTCCACAAGGGGAGATATGTGGAGGACACACATCTAGAGGATGTGATGTGATTGATATATTGCATAACGCACACACATTTGGAGGATGTGTTGTGATTGATTATGATATATGACATAACGCTGGTACCAGGACCCTTCCTCTTAGGAGACATTAAAGAGTGATACACCAGATGGGTGTTGTAGGGCCGTGGGATACATAAGGAAATAATAATTATATGAATACAATGGATTTGTTTACATTGCATATTTCAGCATCTATTGTATAATTAAGCTTCCAAAATTATTTGAGCTGATGATATACATATTTTGATAACATGATGAATGTATTTGAAGTTGGAAGTTTTATACACGGAAATATGGTTTGATAATATCTTGACGAAATGATTATATAATAGTAGGCTTACTTATTGAGTGTAAGCTCATATAAATCTTACAATGTTTTTCAGAGCCACAGAACTGAAGAATGGGATCAGGGGTAGTTGGAGCTTCATTCAGAGGAAATTAAGATCCAACATTTTGTTGTAACCCCAGTGACTTATGTATGATGGGCATGTAGCCTAAAACCTATGATTATGATTTGTATTAAGAACCATTTAAATTGGACGATATATAGTTATTACGCTTCTGGTATTAAATGTTATATTTCAGAACGCCTTGCATGCCAGGCATGCGGCGGGTTGCCACCCCTAGATCCAATATAGGGTCTGGGGCGTGACAGCTAATGGAATCAGAGCCTAGGTTTGACCTTAGGGACAAACATAGGATGACACTAAACAAAACAGTAGGATGACACTGGGAGGGTAACAACTCTAAGAAGATATAAAATTTTCTAATAAATATATTTTGAAAACTTAAGGATTTGTAAAGATATTGATTGAAACCAAACTTGGCAGGGAATAGTCATGCCTCGTCACACCAGAAGTATGCGACAAGTTGGAGGTTCCCAGGCTGGTGACTCTGGCCAGCAGGGAGGCCAGCAAACTTCTGGAGGCTCTGGTTCCATCAATGTGGCTGGGAATGGCCAGCAACAGCGCCAGACTTAGATACTTCAGGCCCTTGTGGAAATGGTGCAGGCTATGCAGCAGCATATCCAACAAGTGGTGCCTGCTCAGCCCGGCCCTCCTACTCAGCAAAACCTGCGAGTCGAACCTGAACCACCAGTCAGCCCGCTCCGCCGCAACCCTGGCAAGGAGGGGGTCGTAGCTTTGCTGAGTTTAAGAGCTTAGCCCCTGCTCCCTTCTCTGGATCCACCAATCCTGCTGATGCTGAGGGATGGATGAGGGAGATGGAGAAGGCCTTCATGGCCCATGGTAGCTAGGAGGAGGAGCGGATTAGATTTGCCACCTATCTCCTTCAAGGGGAGGCATATGATTGGTGGTTGCATATGGAGCAGCGATTAGGTGGACAAGCTGTTTCCTGGAGGGAATTCAAGGAGGCCTTTTTCAACAAATACTTTCCTAGTAGTGTGCAAAGACAGATGGAGTCTGAGTTTCTGGAGCTGGAACAGAAGAATCTCTCTGTGACCCAGTACGAAGCCGAGTTCACTAGGTGTTGAGAAATTTGGGAAATTGTATTTACCCCAACTTTATTGATTTTGATGATTTCCAAAAGCCATGAGTATTTTAAAGGAAATAATGAGTTTATCAATCAAATACCTTGAGCTTATTCAAAATGAAAGCAATGGACTCCCAATGTTTAAATTCACTGAGTTATGAATCAATTTGAAAAAGAAGTTTCAAGCTCTATATTTAATATTTCAAAGAGGAATTTTTACATGATATATTTCAATCAATGAATTCTTGGAACATGTCTTGAATTCATGCTTAATGTCATATTTATTGTGTTCAAGTCAAAATATCATTTAAAATTATTCTGGGACGAATTTCAAAGTCAATCAGAAAAATATCTGATTTTTGATACGTTCCGGAGCCGACTCTAGAGTTTCAGAGTCGACTCCTGTAAGTAACTGAGATTTCTGATTTTCTCGAGTCGACCCTTGGATTTCAAGAGTCGACCCCTGACTCTGTGCGAGCCGACTCCTGTCTGTGCGAGCCGACTCCGCTCAAACAACAGAAACCATGTTTTTTGAGCACTTGTCGAGTCGACTCCCCATTTTCTTCGAGTCGACCCCCGACTGTCGGGAGCCGACACTTTGGTTTTTTGCGAGTCGACCCTCTAACGTTTAAAATATTTCTATTTTTAGTAATCGACTTCGAGCCGACTCCCACAAAGCTCGAGTCGACTCCGCGAAATCTGGGCGCGATTTTTTACGATGACACATCAGCTCCAACGGTAAGATTTTTAAATAACGGCTATATTTTTGTGTTTCTAACGGATATATTTTTGCAGAATCTATAAATAGAGGAGCTCTTTTCAAATCAAAGACATCAATAGTGTGGTGAAAAGAGAGAAAAGAAAATATTTCAAAAAGAGGGAAAAACAGAGCTTCATTGGAAAAATCATTTGAGTCAAGAAAAGAGATTCAAAAGGAGTGAAATCAAAGAGAGAGATTCGTGTGCTCCTGAGCTACAATCTACAAAAAGTTCAAGAGGAGATCCCAAAGCAACCAAGAGCAAATCAAGATCTTCCAACCTAGAAGAAAAAGAAGAAAAGCTTCAACCAACATCCAAAAGCCCCAAAGCTAGGAGAATCTGTGCTGAGGCCTGATTCCACACTTCAAAGGAGTTGGAGAAGAGAAGCAAAAAAGCCAAGCCTGCATTCAAGCTTATTTAATCAGGCTTTTCTAAACCTAAGCTTTATTTTGATTATTCTGCTCTAGAGGAGCTGTTTGTATTTAAACACGAAATTATTTTCTTGTGTACTGATTCAATCAGTGGATTGAATCAGTGGAGGTAGTTGTACCTCGTTGTAAGCTTGGGATAGCTTACGTTCTGGGTTCGTTGTGACCCCGTTAAAACAACGAGTTGGGTTTTGTGCTGGTAAGCCCGTGTAAAACCGGCTGGGTTCGTTGTGATCCCGGAAAAACAACAAGTTTGAGTTGTGAGCTTGTAAAACAACTCGGCTGTAATCTAGGGAGATTATAGTGTGGACCCAAGTGAATCTTGGGAGTGGACGTAGGTGTGGATTGCACCGAACCACTATAAAACCTTGTGTTTGCTGTGCTCATTTGTCTCTCACTCTATCTCTCTTATATTTCTGTTTGTGCTTTGCTTATAAGTTAATTTCTCTCACTTGCACATCTTGAGTTAAGTTGTTTAAAACATTTTGAAAAGTCTTAAATTTTTAAGAACCCAATTCACCCCCCCCCCTCTTGGGTTGCCATCTGGGCCAACACTAGGCTAGCTTGGTTTGCTTTGGAAATAGTGACCACTGAGAGAGCCAAGATCACCAGGTTCACTGAAGGACTGCGACCCAAACTGAGGCAAGCAGTCAATGCATTTGAACTCTCCACATATAGTGCTGTGGTGAGTAAAGCCCTGGTGATCGAAAGAGACATGAATAGGAACCAGAAGGAGTGGGAGCTAAAGAGGAAGAGGAAGGGGTCTCCTTCGGGCCAGTCTTCGGGGCAGGCTAAGAAGAAAGATACATATCATCCCCCCACAGGACCGAAGGGTAAGGAGACCCGTTGCCCTCACTGCGGAAACTTCCACCCGGGCAGGCAGTGCCGTGGGCCGAGAGGTGCCTGCTTCATATGTGGGAAAGTGGATCACAAGATGTCCACTTGTCCCCTTCGGAGGGAGCAGCTGTCTTCTCCAAATCTTGGGATGAACCAGCCGCAGCAGCCGAGGACCCAGGGAAGGGTCTTCACCCTCACCCAACAGGATGCTGCCGCTTCTAACTCCGTTGTGACAGGTATACCTGTTACCTAAGTACCCCTTTAAGATTATTTGGTTCATATGCGATATAATGCATTAATCATGAAGGATAAATAGGATCCGCTATATGACATCTAAGACAACTAAACTTTGTGATCAGGGACAATTAAAGTAGGCAACACTTATGCTCAGACTTTAGTAGATCTGGGTGCCACGCATTCGTTTATATCTTATGTTTATCTTGCCAATAATACATCATTGACACCCGTTCCCCTAGAACAAGAGTTGCTCATTGCATTCCCAAATGGAGATGTTATGAGGGTGGAGTCTGTATGCAGATCCTGCCAGATCAACGTGGGCGACAAGAGGCTGGAGGCTGATCTAATCGTCCTTCCACTAAAGTCCTTTGATGTTATCCTTGGGATGGACTGGTTGGCCTCCTATCATGCTTCGGTGGACTGTTTCAGGAAAATGGTGATCTTCAAAATCCCTAATCAGCCTGAATTCAGTTTTACTGGAAGCCAGGAACACCTGGCTTCAGTGTTTGTATCAGCACTACGGGCTGCCAAATACTTGATGAAGGGTGGCCAAGGGTTTCTTGCTGTGGTCAAGGACCTTCAGCAGGAAGAGGTAAAATTGGAGGATATTCCAATGGCTATGGAGTTTCCTGGCTTCTTCCCGGATGATTTGACCGAATTGCCTCCAGACCGGGAAGTGGAGTTTACCATTGATTTGGTCCCTGGCACTGGACCTATATCCAAGGCCCCTTATCGTATGGCCCCAGCTGAACTAAAAGAGTTGAAGAACCAATTGCAAGAGCTCCTAGACCGGGATTTATCAGACCGAGTGTCTCTCCTTGGGGTGCTCCAGTATTATTTGTCAAAAAGAAGGATGGGAGTCTTCGGCTCTGCATTGATTATCGAGAAATCAATAAGGTAACAGTGCGGAACAAGTATCCCTTGCCGAGGATCGATGATCTGTTCGATCAACTCCAAGGAGCTCGGGTATTCTCGAAGATTGACCTTCGGTCAGGATACCATCAACTCAAGGTCCAGGCTGGAGATGTGCCTAAGACAGCATTCAGGACTAGGTATGGCCACTACGAGTTCTTGGTGATGCCGTTTGGGTTAACTAATGCCCCGCAGCATTCATGGACTTGATGAACAGAATCTTTAAGCCATACTTAGACCAGTTTGTGGTGGTGTTCATTGATGACATCCTGGTGTATTCAAAAAGCCAGGAGGAACATATGAGCCACCTGAAGATTGTTCTGCAAACCCTTCGAGAGAAAAAGCTTTATGCCAAGTTGCAGAAATGTGACTTCTGGTTGAGCCAAGTATCATTCTTGGGTCACGTAATATCTAAAATGGCATAACTGTGGACCCAAAGAAGATTGAGGCGGTCGTAAATTGGAGTCGACCTTCCAATGTATCTGAAGTCAGAAGCTTCGTGGGGCTGGCAGGATATTATCGCAGATTCGTGGAGGGCTTTTCTCGCATTGCTCTACCCCTGACTCGCTTGACCCAAAAGCAAGCAAAGTTTGACTGGACTGAGGAGTGTGAGAGAAGTTTTCAGGAGCTGAAACAACGCCTAGTGTCAGCCCCCGTCCTTACCCTTCCGTCAGGATCTGAGGATTCACTCTATACACTGATGCTTCTTGGAAGGGATTGGGATGTGTTCTGATGCAAAATGAGAAGGTGATAGCTTATGCCTCCAGACAGCTAAAGCCATACGAGTAAAATTATCCTACTCATGACCTGGAGTTGGCTGCTGTAATTTTTGCCTTAAAGATCTGGCGGCATTATCTATATGGAGAAGCATGTGATGTGTACACAGACCACAAAAGTCTGAAGTACATCTTCACTCAGAAGGAGTTAAACTTAAGACAAAGGAGGTGGATGGAGCTACTAAAAGATTATGACCTGAACCTGCACTATCATCCAGGGAAGGCCAATGTGGTAGCTGATTCTTTGAGTAGGAAATCCTCCTCGGAGTTAGCTTCTATGATCACCTCTCAGCCTCACATCCGGAGGGATCTTGAGAAGCTGGAGGTTGGATTGCGAGTACAACGGTCCGATGGACTTGTAGCAACACTTGTACTCCAACCAACTCTGTTAGACAGGATCAAGTCCTCCCAGAAAGAAGACTTGGACCTGCAAAAGATTAAAGAAGCAGTGAAGTCAGGGGTTCAAAATGAATTTGCTATAATGGAGGATGGATCCCTGAGATTTGATGGCAGGCTCTGTGTGCCAAATGTGTGGAACTAAGAGCAGAGATTTTGAAGGAGGCCCACTATTCTCCTTACACGGTGCACCCCGGAGGTACCAAGATGTACAAAGACCTAAAGGAAAACTTTTGGTGGAAAGGAATGAAGAGCGAGATTGCTCATTACGTAGCCAAGTGTTTGGTATGTCAGCAAGTGAAGGCTGAGCATCAAAGGCCTGCGGGACCCCTTCAATCTCTGATGATTCCACAATGGAAATGGGAGAAGATCACTATGGACTTCGTGACTGGTCTGCCTAAGACCCCTCGGAACAATGATGCGGTATGGGTCATTGTAGACAGATTAACGAAGTCAGCCCATTTCCTGCCATTCAGAGTTGGGATCTCCAGTGAGAGATTGGCCAACATGTATATTGAGCAAATTGTGAAGCTTCATGGTATTCCCGTATCTATTGTATCAGATAGGGATACTAGGTTTGTGTCCCAATTCTGGAAGAGTCTTCATAGAGCTCTGGGGACCAAATTGAACTTCAGCACAGCCTTCCATCCTCAGACAGATGGGCAGTCTGAGAGAACCATACAGACCCTGGAGGATATGTTGCGAGCCTGTGTGATGGACCTGGGTGGTGCTTGGGACAACCACTTATCTTTGGTGGAATTTGCTTACAATAATAGCTACCAGGCCAGTATCCAGATGGCTCCATTTGAGGCCTTGTATGGTAGAAAATGCAGATCTCCCTTATGTTGGGATGATGTGGGGGAGAGAAAATTGTTGGGCCCTGAGCTGATTCGACAGACAGTAGAAAAGGTACAACTGATCAAGGGACGACTCCGCACAGCTCAGAGCCGACAGAAGAGCTATGCTGATGTGAGAAGAAGGGAGCTAGAATTTCAAATTGGAGATCATGTCTTCTTGAAGATATCACCAACCAAAAATGTGATGAGATTTGGGATTAGAGGTAAACTGAGTCCACGATACATTGGACCATTTGAAATTCTGAGCAAAGTAGGGGAGGTAGCTTATAGCTTGGCATTACCTCCGGCACTCTCTGGGGTACACAATGTATTTCATGTATCTATGTTGAGAAAGTACATTCCTGACCCCAGCCATGTGATACAGTTTGAGCCCATGCAGTTAAGGAAGGATCTAACGTATGAGGAGCATCCTGTGCGTATTGTGGACCGCAAGGATCAAGTTTTAAGACGGCGTAGCATTCCTTATGTCAAGGTTCAGTGGAGTAACCATTCTGAGAGGGAAGCTACTTGGGAGCTTGAGGAAGAAATTAAAGAAAAATATCCTCAATTGTTTGTAACTTAACATATGTAAAGAAGATTAATCATATGATAAAGCTTTGGATTTTAAATGTTATATGAGATACACCAATTTCGAGGCCAAAATTTTTATAAGGAGGGAAGAATGTGAAGCCCTGTTCCATCGGCGGATCCTCACGTGGTGAGGATCCGCCATTGTTGACGGAGGAAGGGGGGGCGCCGCCCCTTCCTCCGCCATTATTGACGCTGCGGCAAAGGGTGCCGCAGCCAGTCAAGGAAGGGGGCGCCGACGCACCCCCTTCACGTGGGTACAGGGGAGGGATAACCCTCCCCTTGCCGCTATATAAGGAGGGGGGGGGAACGCCCCTCCTCCTCCATGAGCTTTCCCCCACCGGCCAGCCACAGGTAAGGAGAGAGAGAGAGAGTTGCAGAGAGATCGAGAGAGAGAGACAGAGAGAAAGAG
>UESW01005050.1:312543-327284 GCA_900491605.1 Calamus simplicifolius
ATACTCTACAACTTTATTTGAAAATTTGTTAATGGAAAGCGTAAGAAAGAAACATTGAAGTATAATAAAGAAGATAACGTCATATCTGACTCATTTCCAGTAATTTGGGCATGACAGTGCGAGCCTCTTTTTCGAGTCTAAGGTTTAATGAAAGAACGGAAGAGACGAGGCTTATGAGCCTTATGGCCCTTATCACCTCATCCACTTCTATTTCATTTTTCCAGAACCTCTCCTCTGTCGATCAAAGGAGCAGCAGCAACCGAGCATTGAGAGAGCTGGAAAGTTGGCAAAAACTGCCATCTTCTTCGTTGGTTTAGAATCAAGGACGGTAGACATTCTTATCTATTCTTTCTTACCCTTATTCTTTGTTTCTTCTTTGATCGCTTTGATGGCTTGTCACGATGAAAAATTCAAGAATTTGGAGCAGCTTTGTTTTTGTTAAGGAAAAACAGGATCGTGAGTTTCACTGCCGTCTCTCTCAAGTCCCATGACCCAGTCAAACTCATAAACCCTCTTCCTCGTTCTCTCTCTGCCTCTATGCTTCTATCATCTTGGTTTTTACTAAGAGATCGCCCACCTCCACTAGGCTATCGGCATTTGGTCTCTTGGAAATTAATAGCCTGGTGCATGCTCTATTTTGCGGTGGACTTCTAGCAAAATCTTAGCCATACTATCATGCTCCTGAATTGATGTCCAGTCTAGATGGTCGTGACACAACCGCATATTTTTAAATCAAAACCCTAAAAGTATGCTAGGTCTACTCTCCTTAATATCCATATATCACAAACATAATATCAATGAAAGATATATGTTATATCCATAAGAGCAAAGTAGTCTGATCAACATAATATCCTCAACATACTAATGATATATCTATCGATGTGTAACTATATACTCAACATCAAAGTAATACAACATAGTATCAAATGTGCAACATCTACTCTAATCTCACTCTCAATCAATCCCAAAACCTTGCTTAGCATCCACATCCTTAGCATCCAAAATAAAATATGATAAGGGGCTATGAGCTAACAGTCTAGCAGAAATATGCATCAATCATAAATCAATCAGTAACTAGTATCATAAACCTAATCTAACCTCACCAAAGATTCAAACTAGTTTCATATCTGACCATTAGCTTAACTACAATTAATGTCATATGTACACGATGCTACTAGCCGCAAGTCTTTATGCAACAATGAGTGTCCCATCTACCACAATCAACGTCACAACTATAATTAAGGTGCCACTAGCCATCAACCTAGGTCACAATATAGTACTATCCACATAGTACCATTAGTCATTATCCCATACTGTAACTAGTGTTAACCATACAATATTACTAGCTATCAACTTCAGCGATAAACAGTGCTACTCACATAGTGCCACTAACCATTAGCTAGACAACAACCATACCACTCTCCATTAACATTATGTGATTAGTCCACATTGCCCCTCTCCACATCTATACCATCGTATCATTCACATATATATACATCATCCACATCAAAACCACACCAACATACATATGCCATATCATAGATGCTTCGAAATCATACTATTACATATGAAATATAAGTCATATATGAATATAATCGACTATGCTAATAAAATATTAATGTCTACAAAATTATGATGTACGTTGTAAAAATATATGTAAGCACATTTTATATTAGTAGGTACAAGTATATTCTGACCTAATCGCTCATCCCATATCTCAATGTGATCCACAATATGATCAATCAACTGTATGATCACCTATAATCATCATCAAACATAATTTAATCCTCAAAATCATATTAAAATCATATTTAAACCTATTGTAGCTTAGTTAAATTAAATGAAGGTTGGATCTAGGCTTAGGTTAATGTAATTATTGTCTACTTAGTTTAATTCCCTTCTATTTAGGTTAATATCCCATTGATTGAAACTTTAGATCCTCTACTTAGGTCTTTAACTTATCTAATTTAATTTAATTATTCCAACCATAGCCCAATTAGATCAATTAAAACCTAATTATATTACTAATCCTCCTAATTTAGTGTATAATATATTTTAATTAGATTCCACTTGGATCAAATGGCTAGAATCACAACTGAACCGATTTCAATTCTTAATTGGTCTAACCTGGATCGAACTAGGTTTAATTTGGATTAAGAATTGGGCGAGCCTAATTTTGATTTGGATTTAATCAATATTAAACCAAATAGTTTTACTGTTTCAAGTTTAAATCAACTCTAATTGGCTAGGACTGGCTTGAATTAGAAACTAACTCGGCCTAGGTCTTAATTGGTTGAACCAATTTGGACCTGAACCGGCTTGGTTTCATGTAAATTGGCTCATGATTGATTAAATCCATAGGACCGGTTCACCGATGGAACTGGTTTCTTGATTTTTAGGAAGCAAGATCGTCTTCCTCCTCACTTAGCCCGATCACCCGATCACCCTACACCGAAGATCTTGGCTTCGATCCACGCTGATCTCCGGTTCGTGGCGGTGCTTGGCCGACGAACACTACCCACGATGATGCCAGCCCGGCGATCAGCCGAGACACCTTGAAGATGGTCGAAACCTATCCATCGGCCAAACCCAAAGATCTTGAGGCTCTTGCCTCTTGACGACGCCCATCGATGGCAGCCATGAATGGAGAGGAGGGCATGAAGCCCGGCAGCCTCCGGAGAAGCTTCCATGGCTATTATGGAATCTGATTAGGGATCCTAAGCTTCGGATTTAAGAAATCTATACCCTAAACACAGGATGTAATATCTAACAGAGGATTGCTTATTGCTTATCTGGTGGCCGTCCAGTTGCCGACGACGGCGTTCGGCGGTAGCAGGCGGTGCGGTGACTCCAGCCTAGACTCCATGTGCTACGATCTCCACAATGACAGCTGCTTCAGCGGAGCAGTGCTCTTCTTCAAGAACAGAGCTCCATCAAATCGAAGCAACCTCCACCCTGATGCAGCCAGATCACCCCCCCCAAACGTCCATAAGTGTCCGGCTTCTCCGGAACCTAAGATCTTTCAGCGAACTTTTCACATCTGAAAGCCTGCAAAAAATTTTGAAGATTTAAGATTTCAACGAAGACCCTTCAACAACTGTTATGAGCTTGAGAAAGCTCAGAATAGAGAGAGGCTTAAAGAAGAGCTCTATGTAAGCAAGAATGAGCGTTTAGGAGTGTTGTGAGTTGATGACGCTCGATCACCCCTCCTGGACGTCAGGAACGGAGACTCTTCCTCTTCACCGGATCGCCTGCAAAGAAGTCCCAAGACCGAAGAAGGTTCTCCGATGGGACCCTCCGACGCCCAACTCAGTGACAGAGGTCACAGTAGGGAAGGAGCTCGAGAGAGCTCTAAAGGAGGGAGCGATCTCAGAAGGATCAGATAGTTCCTTTTAGAGTTAGGGCATCGAGTGCGTAAGATGTGCGTTACCTAGTTCTCGACGTAATTTACCCTTTATAGGGTTGGCGCTGGCACCATCACGTGGGTTTTCGTGAAGTCAGAGGTCTGCTGAGCCGTTGCGTGAATCTGGGCTGGTTGGTGGGTTACGTCCTATCACAGCTGGGCTGGTTGGTGGGTTACGTCCTATCAGCAGCTGGGCTGTCGGGCAGCGCACGTCGTGCGTCTGAAGTTGTCGGGTGGCGTGCGTCAGAGAGGTGGTTTTTTGAACCGCTGGGGCTGATCTGGCGGGAACCGGGGGATCCTGTCTCGTTGGGGCCGAACTGGGTCGACCTGAGATGGCTGGGGCCTATCTCGCCGGCAAGGCAGTGCCGGGGTGGGGCCAAATCGGCGGGCCTGGAGACAATGGGCTGAGTCGGGCTGGCCGGGGACGGCCTTGGCCGACTCGGCGGACTGGAGATGCCGGGGACGAGTCGGGCCGGCCCGGGATGACCTTGGCCGACTCGGGGGACTGGAGACGCCAGGGCCGAGTCGGGACTGCCTGGGATGGCCTTGGCCGACTCGGCGGGACTGGAGACGCCGGGGCCGAGTCGGGCCTACCGGGGATGGCCTTGGCCGACTCTGCGGACTGGAGACGCCAGGGCCGAGTCGGGCCTGCCTGGGATGGCCTTGGTCGACTCGGCAGGACTGGAGACGCCGGGCCGAGTCGGGCCTGCCTGGGATGGCCTTGGCTGACTCGGCGGGACTGGAGACGCCGGGGCCGAGTCGGGCCTGCTTGGGATGGCCTTGGCCGACTCAGCGGGACTGGAGACGCAGGGGCCGGCCAGCGATCGTGCCGGGGCCGGGGACGGTTAGCCTGGAGAAGTAGGGGCCGCCTGGCTTGGAGACGTCGGGGCCAGCTAGCTTGGAGACACCGTGGCTGGCCAGCAATGTGCCGGGGCCGGCTAGCCTGGAGACGCCGTGGACGGGGACGGTTAGCCTGGAGAAGTAGGGGCCGCCTGGCGTGGAGACGCCGGGGCCGGCTAGCTTGGAGACGCCATGGCCGGCCAGCAATGTGTCGGGACCGGCTAGCCTGGAGAAGTAGGGGCTGCCTGGCGTGGAGACGCCGGGGCCGGCTAGCTTGGAGACGTCGTGGCCGAGTTGCCTGGAGAAGTAGGGGCCGCCTGGCGTGGAGACGCCGGGGCCGGCTAGCTTGGAGACGTCGTGGCCGAGTTTGGCGGGTGTTGCCTTTGATGTGCCGGCCTCGGGGGCCGGCGCTGGGGCCTATCACTGGAAGCCGACGCTGGCGGCTGGCGCTGGAGGCCGACGCTGGCGGCTTGCGCTGGGAGCCGACGCTGGAGGCCGATGCTGGCGGCTGGCGCTGGAAGCCGACACTGGCGGCTGGCGGTGGAAGCCGACGCTGGAGGCCAACGCTGGCGGCTTGCGCTGGAAGCCGACGCTGGAGGCCGTCGCTGGAGTTAGTCAGAAACTTTGGGGTCGTCCAAAAGATTTATTTTCGTGGGTCAACTAGCCCCATCAAATGCCCCCCACACTCCTTGAGCTTGCGTGCCCCGCATCGGCTAAGCGAAAGGAGTGTAGAACTTTACCTTGGCGCGTCGCGCTATTTTGGATGGACGTCTGCGTGCCTTCTTTGGCCAGCCGAGGGTGACCAGTAATCCTTCCCTGGCGCGGGGACCGGTAGCGAACCCCGTAGGGTGACCTGAGAGCGGGGCGTCGTCAGGTTCCTTTTGAACCGGCCTGGGGTTTGTCTGCCCCCCACGGAACTTGAGGGTATCGACGCGGAGTCGGTCTTGGGTGCCGACGCGGAGTCGATCTTTGGTGCCGACGCGGGGTCGGTCTTTGGTGCCGACGCGGAGTCGGTCTTTGGTGCCGACGCGGAGTCGGTCTTGGGTGCCGACGCGGAGTCGGTCTTTGGTGCCGACGCGAAGTCGATCTTTAGTGCCGACGCGGAGTCGGTCTTTTGTGCCGACACGGAGTCGGTCTTTGGTGCCGACTCGGAGTCGGTCTTTGGTGCCGACTCGGAGTCGGTCTTTTGTGCCGACGCGGAGTCGGTCTTTGGTGCCGACGCGGAGTCGGTCTTTTGTGCCGACACGGAGTCGGTCTTGGGTGCCGACACGGAGTCGGTCTTGGGTGCCGATGCGGAGTCGGTCTTTGGTGCCGACGCGGAGTCGGTCTTTTGTGCCGACACGGAGTCGGTCTTGGTGCCGACGCGGAGTCGGTCTTTGGTGCCGATGCGGAGTCGGTCTTTTGTGCCGAAGCGGAGTCGGTCTTTGGTGCCGACGCGGAGTCGGTCTTTGGTGCCGACGCGGAGTCGGTCTTTGGTGCCGATGCGGAGTCGATCTTTGGTGCTGACGCGGAGTCGGTCTTTTGTGCCGACGCGGAGTCGGTCTTTGGTGCCGACGCGGAGTCAGTCTTGGGTGCCGACGCGGAGTCGGTCTTTGGCTAAGAAGTACACTCATCCCAAGGGCGTGATAAGACAAGGATATTTTGTAAAATACTTTATTAAAGGATCAGCAAGCTACCGAGAGTACCGTCCGTATTTCGAATATGGGGAGAAGCTTCCCATTTTGACGCCAGCTTGCTTCCTTCAATTGGGGCATTGTTGGGGCAAATCCGAGGCGCCGGAGGTGCCGATGCACCCAGGGCCGTGAGGTTCCCTCGAACGAACTTGCCCAAGTGGCCTTGCTGGACAAACTTTTCAATGGTCTTCTTCAACTGGCGGCAATCTTCGGTGTCATGCCCACAGTCTTGGTGATACCGGCAGTAAAGCCCTTTGTTATGGGGGTTTATTGACTTAGGGGATGTGGGCGCTGAAAGTACGGCTCCTCCTCAATCTCTAGCAGGATGGAAGATCGGAGCCATGAGAGGAGTAAACCGTGCCTTAGGAACCAGCGCCTAGGGCCGTTGGTCAAAGCGACTGGGTGGCTCGGGCTGCCTGGATCGTCCCTCAGCTGGTTCCGTGGGGGTTGGCTTCTTATTGGAACTCCTGCCGGCTTCCCTTCTGGATGAGTCAGCCTCGTTGGCGCGGATGTACTTCTGAGCCCGGAGGAGAGGTCGGAATAAGAGCTCGGGGGCTTCTTATCCAGGGAGAAGGTGAAGCGGGACGGAAGGAGTCCCCGCTTCAGCGCTAGGGAGGCCACCGCATCGTCGAGATGGTAGACCTCGAGGGCGGCGGTTTTGAATCGGGACACGAAGTCCTGCAGTGACTCTCCTTCCTTCTGGCGGACGGAGAAGAGGCTATCTGCCACCCTTGGGATCCGGCGGCAGGCGTCAAAGTGGGCCAAATGCCCTCTCCAGCTCCCGAAAGGAGTCGATGCTGTGAGGGGGCAGGCGTGAGTACCATGCGCGTGCGGCCCTCCGCAAAGTTACGGGGAAGGCCTTGCAGAGGAGGGCATCTGGGGCACCCTGGATTTGCATCATAGCCTTGTAACTTTCGAGGTGGTTGAGGGGGTCGGTCGTACCATCGTACGGGTCTACCTGGGGGAAGCGAAACCTGGAGGGAACCGGTTCCTCCAGTATGCGGTGAGTGTAGGGAGGACGAGTGTCGAACTTTTCCTCCGGCTGACGGTTGACCTTCTTGGCGAGCTCGTCTAGTCGCCTGTTATACTCCTCCAGGCGTTCCTCCGCCCGGTGGTTGATCGTCGGGGTCCTCCGAGGTGGCTCGGAGGAAGAAGAAGAAGAGGAGGCGGACGGAGATGGAGACGGAAGTGGGGACTTCCGCCTGGGTTCCTCGTGATAATGCGGCTTGGGAGGAAATTTGTTGGGGCCGCGGTCAGAGGACCGTGGCCGCTTGGAGGGCTCACGGCAAGGCTTCCTGGGGGAAGCTTGACGTCGGCCGATCCTCGCCGGGGGGAGCCTCCCCTCGCCGACATCTGGCTGGCGGGGGGAGCAGTCTGGTGCTGGGTGGCCACGGACTGCTGCTGTTGGAGTCCATGGACCATGGCAGTGAGGTTCTGGACTTGCTGGGAGAGGGTTGCTAGCCGCTCCGCCGTCTGGAGAGCGGCGTCCGGCGGCGGGTTGGCAACAGGAAGGCTGGAAGCTGGGGGATTGGCTCCTGCTGTCCAGCCGGCGGGATGAGCCCAGCGGACAGCTGACAGAGGCATCCCGAGCCTGCGTCACCACCATGGCTTCTGGGAGAAAAGAGGGGACGACGGATGTAGCTCCGGGAGATCGTTCGCTACTTTTCTCAGCGCCCCCCTTTCTGGCGTTGCCAATCTGATGACGCTCGATCACCCCTCCTGGACGTCGGGAACGGAGACTCTTCCTCTTCACCGGATCGCTTGCAAAGAAGTCCCAAGACCGGAGAGGGTTCTCCGGTGGAATCCTCCGACGCCCAAGTCAGTGACAGAGGTCACAGTAGAGAAGGAGCTCAAGAGAGCTCTAGAGGAGGGAGCGATCTCAGAAGGATCAGATAGTTCCTTTTAGAGTTAGGGCATCGAGTGCGTAAGATGTGCGTTACCTGGTTCTCGACGTAATTTACCCTTTTATAGGGGTTGGCGCTGGCACCATCACGTGGGTTTTTGTGAAGTCAGGAGGTCTGCTGAGCCGTTGCGTGAATTTGGGCTGGTTGGTGGGTTACGTCCTATCAACAGCTGGGCTGGTTGGTGGGTTACGTCCTATTAGCAGCTGGGCTATCGGGCGGCGCACGTCGTGCGTCTGACGTTGTCGGGTGGCGTGCATCAGAGAGGTGGTTTTTGAACCGCTGGGGCTGATCTGGCGGGAACGGGGGATCCTATCTCGTTGGGGCCGAACTGGGTCGACTTGAGATGGCTGGGGCCTATCTCGCCGGCAAGGCAGTGCCGGGGTGGGGCCGAATCGGCGGGCCTGGAGACGATGGGCCGAGTCGGGCCGGCCGGGGACGGCCTTGGCCGACTCGGCGGACTGGAGATGCCGGGGATGAGTCGGGCCGGCCCGGGATGGCCTTGGCCGACTCGGCGGACTGGAGACGCCGGGGCTGAGTCGGGCCTGCCTGGGATGGCCTTGGCCGACTCGGCGGGACTGGAGACGCCGGGGCCGAGTCGGGCCTACCGGGGATGGCCTTGGCCGACTCGGCGGGACTGGAGACGCCGGGGCCGAGTCGGGCCTGCCTGGGATGGCCTTGGCCGACTCGGCGGGACTGGAGACGCCGGGGTCGAGTCGGGCCTGCCTGGGATGGCCTTGGCCGACTCGGCGGGATTGGAGACGTCGGGGCCGAGTCGGGCCTGCCTGGGATGGCCTTGGCCGACTCAGCGGGACTGGAGACGCAGGGGCCGGCTAGCGATCGTGCCGGGGCCGGGGATGGTTAGCATGGAGAAGTAGGGGCCGCCTGGCGTGGAGACGTCGGGGCCGGCTAGCTTGGAGACGCCAGCGCCGGCTAGCTTGGAGACGCCGTGGCCGGCCAGCAATGTGCCGGGGCCGGCTAGCCTGGAGACGCCGTGGCCGGGGATGGTTAGCTTGGAGAAGTAGGGGCCGCCTGGCGTGGAGACGCCGGGGCCGGCTAGCTTGGAGACGCCGTGGCCGGCCAGCAATGTGCCGGAGCCGGCTAGCTTGGAGAAGTAGGGGCCGCCTGGCGTGGAGACGCCGGGGCCGGCTAGCTTGGAGACGCCGTGGCCGGCCAGCAATATGCCGGGGCCGGCTAGCTTGGAGAAGTAGGGGCCGCCTGGCGTGGAGACGCCGGGGCCGGCTAGCTTGGAGACGTCGTGGCCGAGTTGCCTGGAGAAGTAGGGGCCGCCTGGCGTGGAGACGTCGGGGCCGGCTAGCTTGGAGACGTCGTGGCCGAGTTTGGCAGGTGTTGGCCTTTGATGTGCCGGCCTCGGGGGCCGGCGCTGGGGCCTGTCGCTGGAAGCCGACGCTGGTGGCTGGCGCTGGAGGCCGACGCTGGCGGCTTGCGCTGGGAGCCGACGCTGGAGGCCGACGCTGGCGGCTGGCGCTGGAAGCCGACGCTGGCGGCTTGCGCTGGAAGCCGACGCTGGAGGCCGTCGCTGGAGTTAGAGTCAGAGACTTTGGGGCCGTCCAAAAGCTTGGAGTCTCATGATGAATTATGACTTTTGGGGCTCATCTGGTTTGAATGGTTGGGGCATCATAATAAATGATGATTTTGTGGATAAAATGTCAAGGCTGATGTATATGAGCCTTGAGGTGCTGCCACATGTCAAGAATTTATGATGATGGCAATAATGGTGAGGCTTGCTCCTTAGTGGCATATCAGAGCTACAGGCGTTGTCTTGTCAAAGTGGGTGGTCACTTGGTTCAAATGTCAGATGTCAGCTGCAAGTTGTTGCAGGCTTGCAGGGTAGATGGCTGCAGCCTGTTGGTGAGCCAAGTCTTGTCAGGCACGTAGGCCACAAGTGATTGATGAGCTGAGCTTATGTTGGGCATGTGAGCCAAGGTGGTAGGTAGGCCACGTGGGACCGCAGGTGGCAGGTAGGCCACGTTAGTGTTGGAGTCGACGGTGGAGTCATGGAGGATAATTGAGGGTGCCGTCCGGATGACCGAGTTGGGTGACCGACTGTAGATGGAGGTGCTTTCGAATGCGAGTATGTAACTTATGATACATGCACAAATGACAGCTTTCACGTAATAATGGCAGGTTGCTGGAAGACTCCCATGCATGTAGCCACCCTTCACATGGTTCCAAATTCCACTAGCCCCATCAAGTATTATGGATCAGGGTCCCCAATTTAATGTGGTAAAGGTGAGAAACTCCACTCAACACATTTTTCGAAGCTCGAAGATGGACCTTTCACCTTTAACCTGAAGGCTTAAGAGAAGTGGGTCAAACTTCTATCCTGGCATTCAGAGAAAGGTAAGCCTTTGACAACAAATGTGATGTCCATCCACCCCTCCATCTTGGTTGTCAGAGAGGCAAGCCACTAGTAATGAAAGCACCATTAGTGGATGGTGGTACTCATAAGCCTTGAGAACCCAGGCCATGGACGAATCCGAGAGTGGAGCCGAGGACGTCCGTAGAAGTCCGAGAAGGAGTCGAAGGCCCGGGGAAGACTGGGACGACGCTGTCAAGAGGCCGAAAAAGAGCCAGGGACGTCCGTAGAAGTCTGAGAAGGAGCCGAAGGGTGGTCGTGGCTGGGAATCTGTGAGCCGAAGACCAAGACAGAATCTAGGTGGCGGACGTCCAGAGGCAAGGCCATGATGGATCTGGGAGCAACTGGAAGTGGCCGGGATGCCCGGGAGTTGGGGCAGCCGAGAGGAGTTGGACTTGGGAGGCCGGGAAGGCTGAGGCCACCGAAGATGGGTGAGGACGATAAGGCTGAGGCCGTCAAGGATGTCCATGGAATTGGCCAAGAAGAAATTGTCCGTGCCAAAGCTGGGATCCGAAGGCCAGAAGCAAACTGGGATAGGTCGGGGAAGACCGGGTGTCTGGAGGCGGCCAAGATGGAGCGGGAAGTCGAAGGCCGCCTAGACGGAGTTGTCACGTTCCAGTGTTGGAGAACGAGAGCCACGAGGTGGGAGCGACCAATACGGGGCCGATCGGGGGCCGCGAGTGGAGTCGGGGCTGATCTGGGAGCGTAGAGCCATCGGGAGACGGAGCCAAAAGCCATCTAGGAGGAGAGGCTGCCTAGGAGCACATGGATGCCTAGGAGGAAACCGCCTTGGGAGGAGGCTGCCTTGGGAGGAGGCCTCCTAGGAGCACAGGGCCGCCTAAAATTTGCTGGGGCCGCCTAGGAAATGTTAAGGCTGCCTAGGAAATGCTGGGGCCAAGGAGGACGGGCCGATTTACCGAGGCCAAGCCTAGATGCGATCATTGTAGCCCATGGATCAATTGGCCCCGTCACACCCAAATACGGTGGCACTCTGAAGCTTCAACATTGGTGGAACAAGGGGGGAGAAAGAAGGAGAAGAGAAGATGATAATGAAGAAGATAATGAAGAAGAAGGGAAGAGAGATCATTCCAGTGAGCTCTCTGGTTACGACTGTACCTGACCGTCAGGCAAAGGCGGCCATTGAGGTCGTTGGAGCGCGCATGGAGGCAATCGAAGGCTGGGTTTCAGGGGACTTGGCTAGAACGAAGAACAACCTATGTAGTTCTTAGCCGGGGGATAAGGCCTGGTTAACCCTATGCTGGGTTTAAGTCTAATCTAATCCAGTTTAGCACCAACCTAAACTCTAATTCGGTTATGTTACACACGCTGAGTCACCAGAACCATCGCAAAGAGTGGCGTTTAGCTAGCGGCCATGATACGGTCTAAACTTACGAGTTCCGATCGGGTGTTATTCCATTCATGCCCTGTTCTCTGTTCCGGAGCACAGCCCTGTTTTCCTTGTTCCATGGGGGTGTTGGATTTGAAACCAATATAGGCCATCCTACCTGAGGAGAACACCGATGTTACTAAACAGGAAAACTTGATCCTTACCCGCTCTATTTCTATCCAAAAGTGCAGGATGTACTTTGGTCTTTAGGGAAGGATAAAGTGCCTGGACTAGTGATTTTCCCCATTTTTTCTTCAAGAGGTATTGGGCCATTGTTGGGGGCAAGGTGGTGGAGGCGGTTCAGGCAGCATTCCACTACGGCATACCTACTGACTGAAAGAAAACCTTAATTACTCTTATTCCCAAAAAAGCTGGAGGCTCCTCTCCTTGCCACTTCAGACCAATCAGCCTTTACACTACCATTTACAAAGTGTGTGCCAAGTGTTGGTTGGGCGACTACAAAAGATAATACCCCATCTTATCAGCCCTGAGCAAGAGCATTGTCAGAGGTCGCGTTGTCACTAAAAATGTCCTCCTCGCTCAGGAATTTATGCATGATTTCAGGCGTGCACCATCTCGAAGGAGCCTCATGGCTATTAAGCTTGACATGGAGCGTGCTTACGATCGGATGAGCTAGCATTCATTAGGCAGAACCTTCATGAGTTTGAATTTTTAGATAGCTGAACCAGGTGGACCATGGACTGTGTGGAGGGGCCTTCTTCTGCTATCCTGGTGAACGGTACTGCTATAGACTTCTTCCCTTTGACGATTGGTCTACGTCAAGGGTGTCCTCTATTCTCCTACCTGTTCATACTATGCGCTAATGCTCTTTCTCAAACTCTGGGTGAGGCAGTCCAGCAATCACGTCTGGAGCCATACCGATCGCCCCTAGAGCCCAGCCTCTATTCCACCTTCTTTTTGCAGATGATTGTCTTCTAATCGATCGGGGCTCCCTCCAGAATGCTAGATCCTTTGCTCATACTGTGGAATCCTATTGTCGGAAGTCAGGCCAGCTTGTTAACTTGCACAAATCTTCTGTTATTCTCAGTCCAAAAATGAAACCCAGAGTTAAGTTGGAAATCTTGACCACCTTGGGGATCCGGAGCAGTAGGGGATTCTGACCTACCTCTGTGTCCCTATGACTAGAGGCCGCTTGCGGAAGCTGGAGGTTCATCTAATGGTACAACGAGTTCGTTATCGTTTAGAGGATATCAGGCTACTACACTCTCCATGATGGGCAGAGTCACCCTTATCGGGTCTGTACTCAGCTCCATTCTTGTTTACCTTCTGGCTAACACTATAGTGCCTAGATCTTGTCTGAGGAAGCTGGAATAGATATTCCAATTTCCTATGAAGGCCCAGACGGACAGTCATAGTGTCCACCTACTGGACTGGATACCATTTGTCTGTTGGGATATGTGCCCATAAACAAATGACATTTATTATTTTACTGAATAATTTAAGAAATTTTTCAATATTATACTTGCATGCATGTTTTAATGCTTTATAATATCAAAAATCCCTGGATTATTTAAATGTGACTTTAATATATATAAGTGTTATATACAAAGGATAATATTTAAAGTAAAATAATCTAAATTTATCCATAATTATAAATTAAAGTTGCAATCGGGATCTTTAATTTAAAATTACTAGCGCGGTTCATTACATTCTGAATGAAATAATCTTATCCGATTGTTGATAATGAGATTATCGGAATGAAAGCGCTTTATATAATTTGATTATATAGGACTGGAACACGATTAATTATGAATCTCTAATAAATTTCGTTGTTAAATAGAGCATTCAAAATTAATCAATGATGGCATATATGAATCGATCTTAATTCTGAGTAATTAATAGACTCCTATTTATTGTATTATATTTTTTGACATACCAGATAATGACACAGAAACATAGTGTCAAATTCTTGGTATATTGAAAATATAATAACAAATAGTCAAAATATTAATATACAAGATGAAATTGTAAAGATGGAGTTAAGTGTTGATTCGGGACTTGAATAATAAGAGCGCTCAATTTATGATTGGATCATAAATATATTATTCATTATAGAATCAATGGTACTTATGGATAAAGATGTGATTAAAGAGGTTAACGAAAATGCCTAGCTTTAATCATGAACCGTTTATGGAGGATTGATTTATATGTAGTGACTATATCAATGGATGATTCAAATCCTTTTGAATATAATTAATTTTATAATTTTAAGAGTGCAGTTCCAAATTTTTAGTGGAGTAATTTGGAATTAATAATTTTGATATTTTAATTAAGGTGTTAATTGAATGTCAAAATTATTGGAGCTTAAAATTATAATGTCCATAGTTCCTTTGGACGGCTCCATTAAATTATGTGAACTTTATGATATGTTGGGTTGAGTTATTAATTTGGAATTGAGAATTCTAAATTTTTATACAAAAATTAATTGGATTAATTTCTATTTTAAATAATATGATTATTTAAAATAAATTTAAAATTATTTTAAATTGTGTGTGCTAGGAACACATGTAGATATATTCCACGAGAAGAGTATGTGAAAATTATTTAGTTGTTTGAGAAAAATATGGGATCGAGACCCGTAACATCCTATGATAAATATATCAAAACTGGTTGTTGGATTGATATACATTAAAGTAATTCCAAGAGTTGGAAGTATCTTTAAATTTTAATTAATTGATTAATTAATTAAAAAGGTTGTAGTTATTATTCTCTAATATAAGATTCACGAGATAACAGAGGAGAACATCGGACATCAACCACAGAGAGTTTCTCTTTCAACTTCACTTTATCTCATGAGTTGAGAATACAAAGTGAATTAAACTCAGTTGTGTAATCTCAACCCAAATCAAAAGGAATGCCCACTCGTTCGTGTTCATCATAATTTGGAGAACGTTTGGAAAGATCGTGGTGATCAAAGGATTTGGTAATTCAAGGTATTGGTGGAGTTCAAGAATTCAAAAGGTAAATTCTTAATCTCCTTATTATTCTTATTATTAAATTAATACGGTATAGATCGCGCTAACTCAATTTTTTTAAGACATGTGATTTGATCCTTATCTTGTTTCTGCTAAGATATGTGATTTGATCCTTATCTCGCTTCCGCAATCATCTCAAAATCGTATTGAGATTACCAGCA